>JAODAL010006953.1:0-129269 GCA_025379985.1 Phyllomedusa bahiana
CAAAGAAATTTTTTTTCAATACGTTCTTTACTATTGCTGTATTTTACAGTGCCCTGACCCCAAAACCAGCAAAAATGACCTCTCGGACACTCAATAAAATTTTAAAGACGAAATTAATATTTGAAACAAGATTTTTTTTAATAGGACCTTGACTATGACTGTCTTTTTACGCAGCATGACCCCAAAACCAGCATAAATGACCTTTCGGAGACTCTATCAAATTATCAAGAAGAAAAGAGCTTTTTAAATCAGATTTTTTTGAATAGGACCTCGACTATCGCTGTGTTTTACAGGAGCATGACCCCAAAATCAGTAAAAAAAAAGTGTTCTTAAATGCCTATACTTTGTAAGTGGCAAATAGGAGTAGAAATAGATGTTTTTTTCCATGGAAAATCTATGAAATGGGGTGTTATGGAAAAACTCTGACACCAAATCAACAGTATTCTTGCTTCAGTCGTTGTAATTTGTCCACAAGCTGCCCCCCCCAAAACTGCAGCAAGAAAAATTTGGGCAAGGCAAAGTTACAGTATGCAGCTATATCCAAATCTCTGACTAATACGGTCTAAGATTCCCTAATCTTGCTGTACCCCATCCCTAACTAATCTATCTCACAGCTTTTCCTTTGTGAAATCACTGGGAATGTTGTTCTGCTGCTTTGAAAAAAGCAGTGCAGAGAGAGCAATGTGTTCAGTTCACAGTTTATAATCATAATGGTGTGCAGCAGGAAGTACAGTGACATAGATTAAACAAGGTCATGTGATTTTAGCAGCCAATGAGATCCCTACACCCCACACTGGTGACATTCTAGACCCCCCTCTGTGCTCTGCACTGATTGGCTGGCCGCCAAAAGTACAAGTCTAGATCTCGATATATGATCCGATTTTAAGAAAAAAAAATTGGATCAAATCGAGATCGAGAAAACTGTAAAAATCTACTTTTCTCGATTAAATCGCTCATCTCTAGTGTTTATTATTCATCATACATGTGCAATTTGACAGAACTGAGTGGCAGTGCTACTGAGATAGCTAATGGGCAAAATAAAAAAAAAAATAAGAACAAATATTCAACTTAGCAAGACTAAAATAGACTGGTACAAGTAACATCCAATCATCGAAAATCCTCAAAAATCCCAAAAAATGAAAAAAAGTAAAAAATAAGGGCAAGAATCAGAACTGTGGCAAGGCTCCAAAGTGTTAACCTGTGTACAGGAAAGTTTAAATGACAGATTTTAACTCTAAGAAAATGGTGTTGCCAGCAAAGTCATTGCTAACAGAATTTAGGGTATTGGAATTCATATGAAGATAAATATTGCTCCAATAATCAGGCATGTGTCATAACATTAATAAATACCTGCATGGGTGGTACCTAAAGCCTTAAACAGTTGGACACAGAGATTGCGGGCCCATCAATTCAAGAACAGTCATTTTTGTAGGAAATACTGTACAACAGCTTTTTGGCTCAAGGTTCATACATGTCGCCTAAAAGAGAGATTTGATGGGTTAGGGTAAAGTGATAATAGTAGCCTGGATTATTTCTTGTAGGAAAGTTCCATTAGTGGTTTAAAAAGGGTGTAAAGTTTTTTCAGAAAAGCTTTATTTGTTTATTTGAGGAAAAATAAAACTGTATTTTTGATCCATTAAAAATACTTGTATCCTGCATTTTTCACCTTTCCCTTTCTGTGGGCTCTAATTGTAATAGAAAGCTTTCTCTTGGTTTAACTCACAGGGGGGGCGAAGATTAGGCCAAAAATGCTTTGAAAATATTTATTACTTTTAGGGCTACGGGTGATGTCTTGTCTGTTGAGTCGTTCATTTTTTCCCTTTTCTTCTTATTCGGTCCAGACCCCCATGTGACTTCCTCCGTCCCCCCTTTTGTCCCTGTAAAATTTTACAAACAAAACACCTGAGACTCCTCCTTTTTTTTTATTTTTCCCCAATAAATGCCCCTGCCCCATGTACAAACCCCCCTTTTATAATGGCCCCAAGGAAAAAAATTTCCCCTGGTAAATTTTGAGGCTCCCCAGTCGGATGTAGGTACAAAGGGGCCCCTGGCTGGCTATGTATTTTGGACCCCCCCGGGAGTATAGGTACTTGGGGGGCGTAGGCAGTTGGGCCCCGGGCGGTGCTTAGGGTTCCCATGTAGGTACAATGGGGCCCCCCCTGTAGCTTGGCCACCCCTGTGTGAATAGGGCCCCCTGTAGATTAGGGCCCCCCTGTAGGCAGAATGTCCCCTTGTAGATAGGGCCCCCCCGTAGGCGTAGTCCCACGTGTTAGGGCCCCCCCTTTGGCAGAATAGTCCCCCCGTGATTTGGGCCCCCCCGTAAGCAGAATAGTCCCCCGTAATTAGGGGGCCCTTTGTAGGCAAAATTCCCCACCGTAGATTTTGGGCCCCCTTTTGGAGAATAGTCCCCCTGTAGATTAGGGCCCCTTGTAGGGGAAAAAAAGTCCCCCCCCCCCGTAGATTTAAAGGCCCCCCCGTAGGGAAAAAGTCCCCCCCCCCGCTTTGGGGTCTCTGTGACAAATCCCCCCTCCCTTAGGGGGCCTGTAGGGGAAATAGTTCCCCCTCAGTCATTGGGCCCCCCGAGCATATTTCCCCCCCAAATTTTAGGCCCCTTTAAACATGTTCCCCGCGTTATTAGGGGCCCCCTGTAGGCATAGTTCCCCTCAGTTTTAGGGGCCCCCGAGGGATAGTTTCTCCCCCCCCCTGTTATTAGGGCCCCCCTTTTGGCATAGTTTCCCCCCCCGTTATTGGGCCCCTGGGAGGCTATTCCCCCCCCCGTTTTAGGGCCCCCGTGGCAAGTCCCACCCCCAGTTATTTGGGCCTCTTTGGGGTGTCCCCCCCCCTGTTTTTTTGGGGCCCCCCGTAGGCTAGTTCCCCCCCATTATTGGGGCCCCCCGTAGGCTATTACCACCCCCCGTTATTAGGGCTCCCGTAGGCTAGTCTCCCCTGTTTTTTGGGCCCCCTGTATGCGTTCCCCCCGTCATTAGGGCCTCCTGTAGGAGGGTTCCCCCCGTCATTAGGGCCCCGTAGGGATAGCCCCCCCCCCCCAGTTATTTGGGCCCCTGTGGCTAGTCCCCCCCCCGTTTTTAGGGCCCCGTAGGTATTATTCCCCCCCTTTTATTGGGCCCCCTGAGCATAGTTCCCCACGTTTTTGGGGCCCCCCGTAGGCATAGTTTCCCCCCAGTTATTAGGGCCCCTGTAGGATAGTCCCCCCCCCCAGTTAATTTGGGCCCCCCGTAGGCAATTCCCCCCCGTTATTTGTGCCCCCCGTAGGCATAGTTCCCCCCCCCCCGTTAATTAGGGGCCCCTGTAGGATAGTCCCCCCCCCAGTTTAGGGCCCTTGTAGGATGCCCCCCCCCCCTTGTCTTTAGGGCCCCCCGTAGCTAATTACTTACCTGGTGCGCCCCACGTCTCCGTCTCCCCGGACCCAGCCCGCTGCTTTAGGCTTTGGGGCCGAGCCGGGGAAACTCGGCAGGCGGCGCAATTTATGTCACTTTCCCCCGTGCCGGCTGCCCGGCGTTCCCGCGTTATCTTAATTGTAGGCGTCGCATGGGGTGCATACAAATTTGAGAGAGCCTTGTGAAGCAAGGGGGTGGAGCCTGCTGCCGGCGGCGTGCACCCACTGGCTTCACAGACCGGCTGGGCCCGGTAGAGCAGTGCTGGCTGTACTGCCCTATCGGCGGCCCTGTGGCCACATGTATAAAAACTGTCTGGGTCTAAAACTCAATTTGTTGCCCATAGCAACCAAAAAGAGCACCCTCTTTTTTTTCCACGCACTATATAAAGAAAGGGGCACTCTGATTGGTTGCTAAAGGCAACAAAGTGAGTTTTAGACCTAGACAGTTTTCATACATGTGGCCCTTTTGTTCAATGGTACAGAGTCCGCAAGTGACCACAGCTTAGACAGTCTGACTGGTCTTTAAATTATGATGTCTTGTTGCGAATAGATAGACATAAACTCTGGTGTACAGATAGACTCCAGAATGCCACTAAACTACCGATTGTTATAATGAGATCTGTCTTCAAACTCTATCAGTTTTTCTCTGACAAAGGCTTTAAATTTAGTGTGTGTCTACCAGTTCACTACAGTTAATAATGAGCTTCTCTATTTCAGATTCCACATAGTTTAATTTTTCTCCAAAGTTATCTGTAATGGTGGTGATCTGGTTAATATCTCTATGTAAGATTGTAGAGGCTATGCACTAAGAAATAACATTAAAACTGTCCTCCCCTCAGCTGATATAGCACTATCCATCCTGGTTTTCAGTTTAGCTGGGCTTACAGTAGACTGATGGAGTTTCTGCTAAAACTCGTCCTGGCTCTCTGAATTAATGAAGGCCATTATCTTACATCTCCTTTAACCCACAGGCTGTTCCAACTCCCAGGTTCATTCAGACCCATGTGTTGTGAGTGGTTCTCAGTCTATTAACTGTCTAGATGTCTTGATGGTACATATTTTACTTGACTATTTTTGTCATTCTTTAGTGTTATCTATGTCTGAATGTCCCAAAAATACTTTCAGACCTTTTAGACTTTTAGACCATGAACAGATTATTTTTTATGTTTTTTTTTTTGTCATCAATCACCTTCTATATAGAATTCCGTTGCTTATTTGGCTTGAATAGCAGGAATGTCATATCAAGATGATAGTTTGAGCACCCATGACATTGTTAGTGTAGTTCGAAAACCATTACCAGACAAGGCAAAGAAAAGCCCCCAAGGGAGGGCCCAAAATTTCCCCATTAAGTCACAGTGCCCCTCATTAAACGCGGGGCACACAGTTGCCTTACAAAAGCCCCTGAGGCCCATGGGAAAAACCCTCGTAACCCGGGGAAAAGGGCTCCATGTAGCCACAGAATTGAAAATGCAAACTCAGAAAAATTCCCTTTTATTTATATCCACAAAAATTTTTTAGTGCCAAACCCCCAAGAACCCCAAAATTTTTTTGGGCAGTTACAACCCTACCCGTAAAGTTTCCCGTTTCTCCCTTTTCTAAAACCAAAAAAAAAAAAGCCCAAAACCCGTAAAAGTCACCCACTCAGCTATTTTTTATTGCCCCGGTTTTTAAAAAACCCAATTCAAAGCCCACATCAAAAAAGGGGTTTCCCTTTAAATGGGCCCGCCTTTAAAAAATTTTTTTAAAAAAATTTCTAGCTGGACTTCCAATTGCCAAAAATCAAATTTCCCCAAAAACCTGGATTCCGAGATTGTGGTTTCTAAAACACTTACCAATTGGCTGCTTACATGCTGAAGAAACTTTCAATCATAAAGTACATAGCTAAGTGTCATCACCAGGTAATTGGTCAGGATAAATTGGCCCAAAGGGGCAATGGAGGCCTTTGAGGGAAAGAACCTGGCAGTTTGAAAAAAGGATAATAAGTACAAGGGTCTAAGTCAAATATAAATTGGAAACAAAAATTAATATACCTTATACTGCAGGTGAGGTGGTGAGGCCAAAGTTCCCTTCAAATAGGCTGTCAGGATTGAAATCGCACAGCAAAAGTTGCCACGGCAAAGCAAAGCAGACAGCAGAAATTAGGAGAGTTTTACCTGGATTCACAGGGCTCTGGATGCAAAATAACCCCTGGAAAACAGTTGTTTGAAAAAATGATGTGGCCCAAAAACTAGAAACCACGGCCCTCAGGGGAGTTTTTAATAAATTTTGGGAAGGTTCACAAACACCTCTGAAATTATAACGTTTAAAATTATCTAAAAAAAAGGGGGGTTTTTAGAAAATAAGGATCAAAAATTTAAAACTTTAAAAGAAATTTAAAACATTATTTGTTATTTTTTTCACCCCAATAAAGCTAGGGGCTGGTTGATACAACATTTGGAAATGTGCTCCAGTCATAAGTGTGAGGGGGATTAATAAATCAGGTCAGGATATATAGGTAAACGGGGTAACACAGTAAACTTAATCCTTGTCCTGGTTAAAGAAGGCTGAACTACAACTATGAATGTCCTTTCGTTTGAGAACAAAATTAGCTTTTTTTTTTTTTTTTTCAGCCGTGCGGGAAAAAAAAAAATTAAATTTTGGGGAAAAAAATCACAAACATTTTGCAAAAAAAAAAAAGTACCCAAAAATTTCATTTAACATAGGGAATTTAAAAAAAACCTGTAAGAGTTAAACCTACAAGTTTAAAGTAGTTTCTGCCATCTTCATCAAACATTTATTCCCCTTTTTAGAAACAGCTGCTTTGTGCTATTGGGGAGGTAAAAACTTTCTCTAGGCCTCCTTTTTAGTCCCCTTTGCCCCAAAAACATTTTCTTTTGGATGGGCCCCCTTTTAAAAGTACAAAAGTTCTTGTGAAAAGATCCCCAAAACAAAGAAAATTTCCCTTTCAAATACAAATTTTTGTTTACAAATATGTTTAAAAAGAGGACATTAATACCAAATTTTGGAGTAACATTTTAAAAAAATTTTGGGGTGGAACGGTTTTAGGAATTTTAAAAAAAAAATAGTACCATCCGGGGGAAAATTTGCCATTTTTGAAAAAATTCATTTATTTATGTATGCGTAATTTTTGTTTTGAATTTTGTAGAGCATAATTTTCATCCCAAAAAAACATACGGAGGAAAAACCAAAAAAAGCTATAAGGGAAATTTTTTAATTTCACTGCAAAATTTCCCTTTAAATTTTTCCCCCCAAACATTAATTAAGCTTTAAATTTTTTATTTGAATTATTGAAAAAAGAAATTATGTTAAGCGCATATTAAAAAAAAAAATTTTTCCCCTTACGTCTTTGAAAAAGATCCCGTGTTGAGTGGTGTACTATCTTTAAAATTTGGCTTTTTTTAAAAACTGGAGCAATTTTTTATGTCGGTTTAAATTTACCAAATACTTTTTGCAGGGAGACACTTTCATTTTCCCCAAACCCCTGTAACCCAAAAGTTTTAAAAAAAAGTTTTAAAAAAGCAAAAAAAGGAACAAAAAAAAATTTTAATTGTTAATACTTTGTCCTGTTGTGGCAATTATTTGGATGCGTTGTATATGATATTAAAAAACGGTTTATTTCTGTGTTGGATACAAAAAAAAATTCTTAAAAATTAATTTCAAAAAGGGATCTTACCCTTTAGCCAGAAATTTAAAATCCCTGAAAACGGGGCTAAGACTATGTCCCAAAACCCGCAAAACCCGAGAAAAAAACGGCCCCCAAAAAAAGGCCCCTTCTCTCTCTCTGCGGACCCCGGCTTTTTTCACGCTTTGGTGGGAAAACCGCGGGCCCCTTCCTCGTTTTCCCCGCGCCCCCCCCAAAAATAGATTGTATTTGGGAAACGTCAAGAAGAAAGGGAAGCACCGGGGTATTTAAAACATGTTGTATTAAATTTCCCGCTGCCGAAAAAAAGGGCAAAAGAAAAGACGAAAGCTTTTGTAGAAAAGCAAATGGCTTTTTTATTGCCCGGGAGGGGGGCCCATGAAACGATGTACTGAGGCTTTTTAAAAAACTAAAAACGCCAGAAATAAAGGGTCGTAACAAAGTGCGTGTGGCATAGCCTAACACTGGAAAAATTTTTGGAGTGCAATTTGACCCCGAAACCCATTTTTTGTTTATGTCCAAAATTTAAAACATTTTTTGGTTTGGGCTTGCATTTCCTTTTGCAAAAAAAAATGTGTGGGCCCCATGGCCCCCCAAAAAATGCCCTTTTTTCTCAGCATCTTCCCCTCCTGTTTCCGCATCATATTTTAAATACCCATTTTTTGTACTCAAAACTAGAAACCCTGGATTTTGCTTTTAAATATTTTGATTTGAAAAAATTTCCCTTATTTTCTTTCTATTTTTCCCGATTGTATTGACTATAGGATAACTGCATATCTGCCTCTTGTGGTGTAAGTTGGTGCATAAAAATATTTAATTGCCTAAAGGAGGTACATTCTTTTTAAACTCTATATGATAAATAATCAAATCTTCATTTTGATTACAATATGTATTCCACCTTCCTTTTTCAAGCCATAGCCTTAAAGGGGTTTTGCACGAAGCAAAATTGACGTGGGAAGTTTGAGAATTAAATAATAAACATTTTCACCATTCATCATTATTAAAAATTCTGCACCGCTTTTGTTTAGCTGCTCCTTTAGTGATCTATTGTTTACAGTTCGTCTCCAGGGGATACGACCAGGGCTGAGAGCTTCTCACTCCTGGTCGCACATGCTCAGACATCACCTCTCTTCTCAGGCAGCTACTGAGTGTTCAAACCCCAGGTGCTGTCACTCTACTCCTGTCCTTTGGACTCCCAATTAATTAGTCAAACAGTGCAAATAAAAAAAAGAAACCTCAATGAGGTTTGTGCATCGATAAAGAGGAAAAAAATTCCACAGGTTAAGTTCCTTCAGGGATTTGAACCTAGGACCCTTGTGCTGTAAAGCAAAAATGTTACCTCTGAGCTACTCACAGCTCTATACATAACAGACCTTTCTTTGACTACAGAGAAGAAAGGCCTGGTGATGTCATCCTGCTGGGTCACATGATATGTAATTCAAACAAATCAGACACGTCCCCTTCTGAGCACACAGAGCTGAAGAGCTGGATGCAGGAGGTATGAAATGAGATTGTGGCAAAGCCCCTTTAAAATGTTTTGATTGTCATGGTTTTAACTCCATATATATTTTGCATTGTTCTAGGAGATTTAAATTATATCTTGAACTCCAATTGGGGCAAATGTTGTATTGGTCTTATCTTGACTACCTAGTTGTTACTCCTTTAGAATACTACCTCAACAAACAGCTTCATTGCATTGTGGAACTTTACAATGATTGAAGAAAAGGTAGGAAGGCAAGTCTGGGAATCCTATGATTGTGGATCTGTCCAGTGCAAAGAAGTTGCCAACAGCTGAGAAGGTCAGGAGGATCAAGTTTGAAGAAAACAGACACCCATTTAGACCTGTGTAAAATTACAAGGTGACTACACAAGGTTAGATCTGAGAGCCAGATGATTTTATGGGAGTAAGGGCTTGTTCACACAACGTTTTTGTGATCCGTTTTATGGATTCGCAAAACGGATCTAACAATTGTCAATGTGATTAACATTGAGTTCAATGGCAAAAGTGCATTGCTGTTCTCACGGGAGATCGGCGATGCGCTTTTAAGGGCTCTCCTGCACTGCGTTTTTTGCATCCGCTTTAAGAATTGACATGTCAATTATTATTGCTTTTTACGCAAGTGAAAGCCCATAAGAGATAATGGAGTCCGCTTTTGGCACCTGTCCAAAAGCGCTCCACACCCGGTATGTATCAGCTGCGCTTTGCATCCTGAAAGCGGATGCGAAAAGCGCAGTTGGCGGCCGGACGGGGCATCGGCTGTGAGCGGCAGAGGCTGGACGGACGGGGCTTCGGCGGTGAGCGGCGGCTGGACGGGGGATCGGTGGTGAGCGGTGGCGGCTGGGCGGACCGATGGGGGATCGGCGGCTGGACAGGTGAGGTGCTGCAGGGGGATGGCTGGCTGGCTGGGGAGGTGAGGTGCTGCAGGGGGATGGATGGATGGCTGGCTGGGGAGGTGAGGTGCTGCAGGGGGATGGATGGATGGCTGGCTGGGGAGGTGAGGTGCTGCAGGGGGATGGATGGATGGGGAGGTGAGGTGCTGCAGGGGGATGGATGGATGGGGAGGTGAGGTGCTGCAGGGGGATGGATGGATGGATGGGGAGGTGAGGTGCTACAGGGGGATGGAGGGATGGGGAGGGGAGGTGAGGTGCTGCAGGGAGATGAATGGATGGATGGGGAGGTTAGTTGCTGCAGGGGGATGGATGGATGGATGGGAGGTGAGGTGCTGCAGGGGGATGGATGAATGAATGGATGGGGAGGTGAGGTGCTGCAGGGGGATGGATGGATGGATGGATGGGGAGGTGAGGTGCTGCAGGGGGGATGGATGAATGAATGGATGGGGAGGTGAACTGCTGCTGGGGCAAGGTGAACTGCTGCTGGCGGAAGGTGAACTGGAGAGAGAGAGAGAGAGAGAGAGATTTTTTTTCCTGCTCCTCAAAACGTATCCAGAAAGCGGATCCGTAAAACGCAAGTGAAAAAGCATACAATATGGATCCAAATAAAGTATCAACTGTTGCGTTTTTCGGATCCGCTTTCCGGATGCGCTTTTCACTTCTCAAAAACGGATCCGTAAAAAGGATCAAAAACGTCGTGTGAACAAGCCCTAAGAATGATTTCCCCTATGAAGTTCAATAATCTAGCTCAAATGTCAAAGGATAACATCGCAAAAATTACAGTTAGGCACAGACACTGACTGTGGGTGAAAATCTGATTTGTGTGGTAAACACTAAAGGAATTCCATTTACCGTATATACTCGAATATAAACCGACCCGAATATAAGCCGAGGCACCTACTTTTGCCACATACTATAAGCCTAGGGTGAGAAATCTAGCGGCTACTGGTAAATTTCAGAAGTAAAAATAGATACCAATAAAATTACATAGGCAGGTATAGGCAGTTTAATGTCCCCCATAGGCAGGTATAAGCAGTTTAATGACCCTCATAGGCAGTTATAGGCTGGTATAGGCAGTTTAATGTCCCATATAGGCAAGTATATGTCCCCAATAGCAGGTATAGGCTATTATAGGCAGTTATATGTCCCCTATAGGCAGGTATAGGCTATTATATGCAGTTGTATGTTCCCCCATAAGCAGTTTTAGGCAATAATAGGCAGGTAACTGTCCCAATATGCTGGTATAGGCATTTATAGGCAGGTTATTGTCCCCAATATGCAGGTATAGGCATTTATAGGCAGATAATTGTCCCCAATATGCAGGTATAGGCATTTATAGGCAGGTAATTGTCCCCAAAGGCAGGTATAAGCATTTATAGGCAGGTAATTGTCCTCCCAAGGCAGGTATAGGCATCTATAGGCAGGTAATTGTCCCCCCCCCCCCCAAGGCAGGTATAGGCATTTATAGGCAGGTAATTGTCCCCCAAAAGCAGGTATAGGCAAAAAAAAAAAAAATGAAAGTACTTACCTCAGTCCCCCAATGCTCCGCCTCCCTGCCGCTCTGTCTTTTTGCCGGCACAGAGCGCTCTCTCTATGCTCCGTAGTGGTTACTTCACCTGTATGCTACCAGAAGAGTCACATACAGAGTAAGAGATCACCGACAGCGCCCGGACGCTGTCAGTTGACTCGGCCTTAAGTTATATGCGCTCCCTGAGGAGTCGCATATAACTGAAGTGTCCCTGTCGGCACTCGGGTGCTGCGATGGCCCGAGCGACGAAAATGACTCGAGTATAAGCCGAGGTCGATTTTTCAGCACATTTTTTGTTCTGAAAAAGTCGGCTTATACCCGAGTATATGCGGTACTATTTTGGCCTCATTTCAGATTTTTTTTTCTGCTTGACAATCCCAATGTACATTGCTCATCAAGAGTTTTAGAACATCTCAGTTTTTTTTCAGTTATGTTAACATGGTTCTAATACATTAAATAATGCAAAGTGATTCAAAGGTTCAAAGACTTAAAAACATAAAAATAACATTTTTTTTTATCTTTAAACACAACAATAGTCTTAATTTGTGATTTTAACCAAAGGGCCTTTTTGGGTAGACAATCAAGGACAGTTGTTCTGCTGCACAGAAAGAAAATTATGGTTTGAAATTATATGTAAACTATTCCTATAGGTGCCTTAACATTTGGCAATTACTTTCAAACACTCTGTATACAACCAATCAGGGCCGTTCCTAGGCTAAATTTCACTCAGGGCGAGGTGAAGCCCTTTCGCTCCCCCCTCCCCCTCCATGTAACATAAAGCGCCACAATGAAACACAGTGCATCACCATCAACCAAAGCCAAAATATACGGAAAGCTTTACCACAATGTGCTACATATAAAACTACTAGATAATAGTCATACAGTTACCAAATAACACTGCTACACAAAACCAGAATCCCAAGACCACTAAGACCACATATCACCAGCACACAGTGACCAAATAATACTACCACACCATGACCACAAAATCAACCCCATAGTGACCAAAAATACAGCAAAAACGTGACCACATAAACACCACCCCATAGTGACTGAATAACACAAACTGACCATTACTGAATAGAAACCATTATACTTCAACCAATATTACCAGCATACAGTGACCATACAGTGATGGATACCTGCTGTACACAGGCTCTGCAGACATATAAGAGATTACAGTAAAGTTATATCTAGTGACTCACAGGAGACGTCTCTGAAGAGTTGTTCTCTTTCTCTTCTTCTTCTTTTCCATCTGTCCCAGACGCCATGACGACTACTCCCGACTCTTCAAATGTTAAAATTACAAAACAAAAAATCTTAAGACTCCTCAATTTATCAGGGACTTCTCTACCAATTCCCATCTTTATACAAACTCCCCATCTATAGCACCTCATATGGTAGCCATGTAATAGCCCCTGTAGCCAGTGATGTCCCTGTAGCCAGTGATGCCCCCTGTAGCCCCAGATCCCCCCTGTAGACAGTGATGCCCCCCGTAAGCCAGTGATGCCCCCATTGTAGCCATGATGCCCCCTTTTTAGCCAGTGATGCCCCCCTGTTAGCCATGTGCCCCCCTGTAGCCAATGATGCCCCCGTTAGCCAGTGTCCCCCATTTAGCCAGGATGCCCCCCCTTAGACAGTGTTTGCCCCCCTATAGCCAGTGTGCCCCCCCCTGTAGCAAGTGTGCCCCCTTGTAGCCAGTGTGCCCCCCTTGTAGCCAGTGTGCCCCTCTTGTAGCCAGGGTGTCCCCCTTGTAGCCAGGGTGCCCCCCTTGTAGTAAGAAAATAGACGAAATCCAAAATGACTGTCAATTGACATCGATCTGGGACACCATGCAAAATCTCACCTCCTGGGGTATCCCTGATCATGATTAAGGTAAGAGATCAGCTTAAATCTACACAGGGGAACTTGTTAATGAACTCAAGGCAGCTAGGACCACAGTCACCAAGAAAACAATGGTAACACATTACACCGCAATGGTTTAAAATCCTGCAGTGCCTGCAAGGTCCCCCTGCTCAAGAAGAACCATGTGCAGGCCCATCTGAAGTTTGCCAATAAACATCTGAATGATTCTGTGAGTGATTGGGAGAAGGTGCTGTGGTCAGATGAGACAAAAATTGAGCTCTTTGGCATTAACTCAACTCGTCGTGTTTGGAAGAAGAGAAATGCTGCCTATGATCCAAAGAATGCCATCTCCACTGTCAAGCATGCAGGTGGAAACATTATGTTTTGGAGGTGTTTCTATGCTCAGGGCACAGGACTACTTCACTGCATCAACGGGAGGATGGATGGAGCCAAATACCGTAAAATCCTGAGTGACAACCTCCTTCCCTCTGCCAGGACATTAAAAATGGGTCGTGGCTGGGTCTTCCAGCAAGATAATGACCCAAAACATACAGCCAAGGCAACAAAGGAGTGGCTCAAAAAGAAGCACATTAAGGTCATGGAGTGGTCTAGCCAGTCTCCAGACCTAAGTCCCATAGAAAACTTATGCAGGGAGTTGAAATTCCGAGTTGCCAAGCAGCAGCCTCAACATCTTAAGAGGAGTGGACCAAAATTCTTCCAGACATGTGTTCGCAAACCTCATCATCAATAGGAATGAGCGATATTATCGACAAAAGTTGAAATTGGCACGATTTTTAGGCTGATCGGAAATTGCCGATCACTCGATATTTTAGGTGACAATCTTACAGATAATCTATTACTATCGCACCATTTTCAGAGTTTCCTGTAATTTTGGCGGCCAGCCAATCAGCTCTGAGGATAGAGGGGGCTGAGGAGGATGTACAATGTCACCACTTTGTGGTGTATGGATCTCATTGGCTGCAAAAATCACGTGACCATCGTTTTATCTATTGCTCTGCATTTCCTGTTTGAGCTCATACTCTGTCTATCACACTTCACAGCAGGACGTGTCTCTCTGCGTTTAAACCAATAGCTGTTCTAACAGCTCTGATAGTCAGTTCTAATACAAGAAACCATCCACATACAGCTTAGAATAGAGTTAGATTAGAGAATTGCACTTCTTATTTAGTTAGAGAAAGTTTTAAGGATATTTACTGGTGTGTGTAGCCGTGGGGCTGCGGGGGGGTGGCAGCAGGAGAGACTTTTGAAACGAAGGGAGATATTTTGCAGCTCAGTGTGTTCTGTGATTTTCAATTGAAAAATAATTGTTTTCTACCACTTTTTTGGCCAGCAGACCTCTGCTAGCAGTTTAAATTGTACCTGTGTTTTCTATTGCAATCACTGCGTGTTAGTGTTCCCAAAGTCCGGCTTAACTTATCCCTATAACTTTTAAATAGTTTTACTAAAGTCTGTGCGTCTCAGTTTGGTGCAAAGAGCTCAGTTATACGCATATTGTGTTATACATACTTCCTAGTAAATTATGCCTGTAGTCAGTGGTATGAAGGCTGCCATATTAATACATATAATAATTAAATACTCTTATTTCAGTCCGTGTCTCTCAGTTTGGCGCACAGAGTTCAATTGTATGCATATTGTGTTCTACATATTTGAGAGTAAATTATGCCTGTAGTCAGTGGTGCGAAGGCCGCTATATTAATCCATATAACTTTTTAAAACTTCTATTTCACTCAGTGCGTCTCAGTTTGGCGCTAATCGTGCATTTGTACGATAGTTTGTTTAAAACTATCAATTCCTAGTCCTACTGGGCAGTTGTAAATCTCAGGGACTGAAGGAAGAACACTGTTGATTTGGTGTTACAGTTCTTCCACCAGACCGCATTTCACAGATATTTGATAGAAACAATTCTGTTTCTAATCCTAGTAGGCTGTTGGAAATTAGAGGGATTTAAGAATAGCTGTGAATTGCCGTCTTTCAATAAGAGACTGTCGAAAACTCTTCCATACCTTTTTACATTTTTTATCTTTCTGAACATGGAGCAAACTGCAGGTGGTAAGCGAGCAAAGAAGGGTGTAGGACATGGAGGTAGAGGTACGAGAGAAGGTGCTCCTTCCAGTGTTGGCAACAACACTCAAGCCAGCGGATCGTCGGTTGCAGGACTGTCAGGCCTGTCATCGCTGGGTCGGTACCTTGTGATAATTGATGATATCGAGTATTGACTCGATAACGATAGTTCACACAATCACTCATCACTAATCATCAACTACAAAAAACGTGTCAGATGCTGTGCCTTGCCAACAACAGGTTTGTAGACACACAATATCTAAAATCTTGTTCTGGAAGAGGTGATCAAATACTTATGTTATCTCTGCCAAACTCGCAAATATATGTATATAATTTATACAATGTGAATTTCTGGATTTTATTTTTTAGCATTCTTATTCTCAATGTTAAAATTTAACCTACCAATAAAATTAAGCATTAGTTTCATGTCCTTGGTCAGTGCAACTTAATAAATTCAGCAGGGATAAAATAATTATTTCTTCATTACTGCCTAATAAAAAATGTAGGAACAATTAAGGTGTTCAAAACTGTTGATTGGTGTGTATGATAAATAAAAAAACAAAGTGGTGGATGAAGAGAGGAGAAACTCTGTCCTAACATACCACAAAACACCTGTCCTTGAGCATTTTATTTTGATTATTTACATGATATGAACTAGAAGACTGGGCGAATTTACTCAAAAATTCGATTCGGTCACTTCGCCGAATTTTCCTAAAAATTTGTTTAGTTACCCGAATTATTCGGCACGCAAATCGCCAAGTTAAAAAGCAGCTATTATCCAGGCTGCACAGAGCCGTGCAGGGTGCTAGTAGAACGTTGTGCCATGCATTAAATATGCAGAAGGGAGCTTGGTTTGAGTCTCTCAATACAATGTTGTGTTTTAGTATGACACGCAGATGTCTGCGCCAGCTCTTAGAATCGGCCTGTCACTATAAAATTCCGAGATGGCACCATTAAGAGGGCAATAACTCGACCAAAAACTCAAGCTCGGGAATGTAGCCTGATAAAAGTCATGCCAGTGAAGCTGGAAAAAAAAGCTGCAGAGCCTCAGGCTTAGCAAACATTAGTGACAGAGTGTGGAAAGTGTACGGCGCAGCACACAGCTAGCATGGGGGTCAGGCAGGGACACAATGACATTCTGGATGTGGCACAAAACACGAGCGAGCCCCAGAGTCGGCAACAAATGACACTGAGAGCGGAAGGCTCCATCGGCGGCAGCTGTATCGAGGTCAAGGCAAGAGGCACAATGACATTCTGGAGTGGTGGCAAACTCAGGAGGAAGCCACAGAATGGCACAATTCACACTGTGTGGAGTCAACGTCAGCAGCAGCATGAGATCAGGCAGTGGCACAATGACATTCTGGACAGGCGGCAAAACAGTATTAGGACCATCAGAGTGGCACAATGATACAGTGTGGAGGTCACGGAAAGACAGCAGCATGAGATCAGCAGTGGACACAATGACATTCTGGAGGAGGCAAAACAGTATTAGGCCACAGAGATGGCATCTATAGATACCAGTGTGGATCAGGTCCACCCCCACAAAAAAGGGAACAGCAGCCAGCATGAGATCAGGCCAGTGGCTACAAATGACATTCTGGAGGCGGCAAAAAACCAGTATTAGGCACAGCAGAGTGGCACCAATACACAGTGTGGAGAGTCAAGGCGGCGAGCAGTATGAAGATCAGGTCAGTGGCACAATGACATTATGGAGGCGGCTAAACAGATTAGCCACAAGAAGTGGCACAATCACACAGTGTAGCGGCCTGTGTGGATGGATCAAGGCGGAAGCAGAATGAGACTAAATTACCGGAATCAGGCGGAGTGGAACAATGCCCATTTGGAGGCGGCCAAAAAGTATTAGGCCACAGCAGTGGCACAATGATACTGTGTGGATGGTCAGACAGCAAGCAGCATGACGGATTCAGGCAGTGAGCACAATGACGATTCTGGAGGCGGCAACAAAACGCAGTATTAGGCCACAGGTGCACAATAACACAGTGTGGAGTACACGGGCTGGCCAGCAGTATTGCTTGATATGAGTCAGCGCGTGGCACAATGAACATTCCTGGAGGTGGTAACGTATTAGGCCACAGAGTGCACAATGATACAGTGTGGAGTGTCACGATCAGCCGAGCAACGCATGAGACTCAGGCTAAGGGAGACACAATGACATTCTGGAGCAGGCAAAACAGTATTAGGCCACTAGAGTGGCACAATCACACAGATGTGAGGTCACGACAGCAGCAGCATGAGATCAGGCTAGTTGGCACAATGACAATTCTGGAGGTGCAAAACAGGAGGAAGCCACAGAGTGGCCACAATGAATGAGAGCGGATGGTTCAAGGCCGCAGCAGCATGAGGTCAGGCACGTGGCACAAGGACACGTGTGGAGGACATGGCAGCAGCCACTGCGCAGCATTGAGGTCAGACAGTGGCACAATGACACAGTGTGGGAGTGTCACAGCGAAACAGAGCAAAAGCTTAGCTGCCAGCATGAGTGTCATAGAGTGGCACAATGAAGAGTGTTGAGGTGGGTGGCAATACCAGTCCTAGGTAAAGGATGCGTGGGTAGGCAAGATGGAGGAAACTGCGCAGATGTGTGGCATCAGGCGGGTGATGTGGGCGGCATCAGAATACGTGGCTGAGGACAGGTAGTTTGAACCCAGCTGTCGCCTACAGGCATTGGTTTGTGTGGGAAATCCTCGGCAGTCCACGCCTAATTCATCTTGACAAAGGTCAGTCGTCCACCATCTTCCCGTGGAACAGGCGGGTTTCCTTGGGGTAACGATGACCCCCCGCCGCACTGAACACCCGCTCTAACTGCCACACTATGGCTGGGGCAGGACAGCTTCTCCACTGCAATATCGGCAAGTTGCGGTCCACTCATCCAGTTTGGATGCCCAGTAGTCCAGCGGCGGGAGGTTCTTCTAATGAGGGCAGAGTGCATGTCCAAGTAGGCCACCCACCTGTTGCGTTAGAGACTGCTCCAGGTCTGCATGTGCCTGCTGGCACCTTCCCTCCTCACTAGGCGGGTGGAAGGAAGCTGCTCATCAGTGATCCAGATTAGGTTCACTATGATGGAGCTTGGTACTGCCCTCCTACCCCCCCCCACAGCCTTCCCCCAGCAGCACGCAGGACGAGTAGTACCGTTGTGCGCTGAGGAACCCCTCACGGTCAGACCGTCAGAGGAGGGCGATGCCGCACATAGGCAGCAGTCCAACTGATTACGGTGGATTCACCTTTAGTCATTTGAAGTTTGTCTTCCTTCAATTAGATGGAAAAAGGCTCCCATTTTGGACCTGGTAGCGAGGGTACAATAGGGTGAGAGAGCTCAGAAGTCATCCTCTGCCTGGATGCTGAATATTTCGGCTGTCACTAGCCAGGCTAATCAAGCATGCCTGCGGGCCATCTGCACAAGTGACTCCGAGGGGCTCCCTGCCTCCATTCCAATGCTATACTGCCACGGTGCATTGGGGATCATTCTAGCCCACGTCTTCCTCATCTCCATCCCACCTCCTCCAGCTGCTTGCTCATATCCTCTTTGTCACCCTCGGGTAGAAAACTCCACTCATTTCACCAGACAATGACTTCTGCTCCAATGTCCTCCTCCTCCATTTCCAGTCCCACCGGACTCATGTGGCCACGTGATGTAGTCGCCTCGTTCTCCAGTCCCTGCCCAGACAGATTTTTCAGCATCCTGATCAGGACATGATAGCAGTGGAATGATGATTATTCATCCCGTAGTCCTGGCGAACTGACAAAATAACGTCGCCTCTAGAATGGCCCATCAACAACGGCAGGTGTCACGCCATTAGCTCGCCACTGGCTTACATCCAAAGCTACCAAGGGGAGTACTTCGTCTGCCTGGCTCATCAAAAATCGTTAATGGCCTCTCTCTGTTCATACAGTAGGTCACAACATGTGCAGGCTGGAATTCCTGCGGAGTCGGAAACATCTGCATATCAGAGTGTGTTGCGGGTGAGGCCGTTCTGCCGCTGAAACTCGAGGAGGGTGTTCCTGGCTTTGTATGAATGGATATAAAGTCAATGCACAGTTTCCTGGCCTTTTCAGAATGTTACTGAAGATCGGTGGAAAGACCTTCAGGAAACCTATTTCACAACCAGATAGAACACGTGCGCCAGTGCAGGGCGCAGGACCATCCCTCTCGGTGCAGCGGCGGACACCATGTTCCTCCCGATTGTCCGTCACCATGGTTCCGATTAATTTGCTGTTGGGCGCGGAGAAAGCCGTCACATCGATTTCTTGCTGCAGTGAACAGCCGGTGCAGTATCCACCCTGTGTGACTTCGTTCGCCGAGGCAAGCCAGGTGTTAGGAACTGTGTGACACCGACTGGCCTTACACATGTGGTATGATGGAGTGCAGTACTTGTGGACGGATTGAGATGGTTGGTGGTGGTGGAGGAGGAGGAGGGCGGGACATTGGCGCAGGTGCAGCAGTTTGACAACGTGGAGGAGAAACGCGGCGTTCTCCTGTCCAAGTTGTTGGGTGTGCCTGGGCGTGGAAGCACATTCACCAGTGGGCAGTAAGGACATGTACTGGCCCTGACCCATAGTTACAGCTCCAAGACGTCCTCGCTGCCGTGCACCTTGGAACAAAACGAAAGCTCCAAGGACGACCCGACTTCTGTTTACATATTTTGAAATGTGGTACTGCCTTTTTGGAAAAGAAGAAATTACGGCTTGGAACTATCCAATTCGGCTCGGAACAAGCCCATTAGTTCTCTGAAACGGTGAGAGTCCACCATTTGGAAAGAAAGGGCAGGGAACTGCAGTACCAACAACTTGGACAGGAGCACGGGTCAGCTGCTGCACCTTAGGATGGTTGGACGGATACTGTTGGTCTCTTGCAATCGCCTCGCTCTGAACGACTGCTGGCGCCGATGGGAGTAGCAGAGGAGCTGGAGCATCTGGACCGAGAGATGATGTCAAAGAGAAAGAGCTCCCTTCTGCAGATGTGGTGGAGCCTTCGACTGGGCTGCAATGGCATGCGTGCCACCTGGGCGCTGTGCTGCTGATGCTGTTGCTGCCGGCGGCAGGAATGGACCACAACATCTGAGCCACGTTTTCTCCCAGGCCACCGGATGGTGACGCTTGCATGTGTTGACTGCGAGGGCCGTCGGTGCAAAACGTTAGATCCCTGGCCACGCTTCACTTTCTGCCCACAGATTCTATATACCTCATTCGGCTCCCTCACCGGTGTCTTAGCAAGAACTGCCACACCACCAGAGTATCGCGATTTTACCGCCACCGCTCCGCACTGAGTGACTACCGCTGCCGCGGCCTCGCTGAGCCCCGGTGCTGCTACTTTCTTGGGACCTGCGAAGCGGGTTTTTTACAACCAGTGGGCCGCTTGGGCTCCCGACCTCACAACTGCTGCTATCCTGCTATCCACAGGCCACACGACCCACTTGCTGGACTGACGCTGCTGTCCTGACGCACAAGCTGAGCCCTCTTCTCATGCCGATGATTGAAGCCCTTGCCTCACCCGGCTCCAAGTGCGTCGGCTACTTCATCATATATTTGTGTTTCATGTCAATGCTGTTCCCTCATCACCGGTTATTGGTATGCCGAGGCTGACCCTGCTCACAAACATGACCTCCCATGCCCACTCTCCCACATCTATACCTTTGCCCCGCCTACTGCAAGAAGCAGGTGATTTGGCCCACATTTCTTTCGCTGCCCAAGTAGCTGATGACCTGCCCTCCTCAAATTGATTCATCCTCGCTATATAGTGGCGCTGAGACCAGACACATAAGTAGATCTATGGTGAGGGAACCGGAGGGACAGGGCGGGGCTTCGGACAGGTGAGGGCCGCTGACCCGCTCCCGGGCCATGCCAACTAATGGTTGTGTCTGAGGTTCCCCACGACTCTTGGCTTGGGGTTGTCAGCATGTTCCATCTGGGATGAAGAGGATGACCTAGTCATCAATCAAGAACCCTTGGGTTGCTGATCAACACACGGCCGATAGATGATCAGCGGCAGTTGTGGGCCTCACCGAGTGAACCACTGCTGCGACGTCCCCTTGCTGTGCTGCGACCTGGCTGTTCCAGGAAGGAATGTTTGTGCCACTGCCACTCGCGGGTGCAGAGCACTGGCACCTCTCTGTTGACATCCTGTTTGTTCTAAAATGTACAGACAATGTATGATGAAGCTATCTGTACTGATAAATAAACACCTTACTGTTTTTTGGACTCCAAATGAACCCAGTAACACAGCTTGGGTAACCTTTGGATGTAAATTGCGATCACAAATGGCAGGTAAAATTGATTTGATGTGTCGTTTAAAAACACTGTGTTGTTTTTACTAAATGTAAAAGCACAAACAGGCTTAATTAACTCTTCGGACATGAATTAGGCTACAGGAAAAATGTATATATTTTGGCGTAAGGGAAAAAGACGGTGTTATTTTTGTCAGCCACACCAGAAAAATACAACGCTTAATTAACCCCTGGATGTAAATTGCGCTCCAAAGAATTGAGATGCACAAAAGATAGTAGCTTTGTGCGTGTTTACAAATGCGTGTTTTCTACGCCACACAACAGAGTCACAGTTGATAAATTAACCTTTGCTGGTGATTTAGGCTACAGAAAATTATATATATTTTGGGCGTTGAAAAAGACGGTTCTCTTGGGGAGTCAGCAACACAGCAAAACATCGTTAATTAACACGCTGGATGTAAATTGCCTGCCAAAGAATTGAACCGCTACCAAAACTAAGAAGCTTATGTAGCGTGTTACAATTGCGTGTTTATCTACGCCACACATACAAGAGTAGAGTTGTAATTAACCTTTGCTTGTGAATTAGGCTACAGGGAAAAATTTATTTATTTGGCGTTGAAAAAGCGGTTTCTTGGGGTCACCAGCACACAGCAAAACAAGCATTAATTAACAATGGATGTTAAATTGCGCAATTAGAATTGAGCAGCCAAAATTGAAGTGGTATCTGTATTGTAAACGATGTTTCTTTAAATGAATTTACAACAGGAATGGCTTAGATCCCACTTGGATTATTGAATGTAATGCAGCTGCAGTGGTACGCACACTGGATTTCAGATTCCAATACCCAAAAAATTAGAAATAGAACATTTAAGAGAAGAGAACAGTCTCTGAGACAAGCTGAGGACACCCACCAGAATTGCCTATATACAAAATCAATTCTTCTGTAAGTGCTTTCATAAGCCACGCGGCAGCACCTTCACTGATGAGCACAGTGAGAAGGAGTGTCGAGCTCCACAGCGTCGCGCCAGGACTGTTATATAGTGCGGTGACGTCACAGATCCCGCCAGGTCTCTTGATTGCTTCACATTTTTGCAACATGTCATGCAGGCTATGCCCTTCTTCCTCCCAGGTGCTTTGCCCATGTAGGCCAGTAGTTCGCAGCCATTTTATCAAATCAAAAGCAAACTTCGTTCTCGCCCGAAAGTACACCAAAGTTCGATACTTCGACATTTTCCGACCGAAGTTTTCCTGAAATTCTAAACGAATTCCACTTCGTTAGAATCGATTCACCCATCTCTAGTTATGACTTAAAATGAATAAAAATGTCTCATTTAAAAAATAAATAATGTATGAGCATCATCATATGTCAGATTTTTTCTGAAGGACAGGTTAGTATTTATTCAAAATATTGTACTACAAGTCAGTGGCGTGAAAAGAATGCAAATGAATTGCAGGGTGTGTTGTATGGTAGTGGATTATTTGTATACAATTACTTAAGTTTAAACAATTTGATGCACTACATCTCTATATTTAAAAAAGGCTTGTAAGGCTTGGAAAAAAATATTTTTAAACACCCCTTTAACGAATTTTGAATAAATACAGTACCATACTCTGTTCAGGACAAGTTCTTTATGGTAGCCACAGTGAAGAGTGAATACAAAGATTTTTCTCAGTTGTAGAAAAAACAAATCCAGCATGTCTTCAATCTATAAAATTACTTTTGTTAAAAGTATGAAGCTACACAGTCGTCCACAATTACATACGCCTACGTGTTCTGAATACTGTTGTTTTTAACGATAGTATAGATTGCACATGCATGCATATTTTTTTTAAAAACCACAATGGACCAATCAGGTAAATAACAACAGTAGCAGCACATAAATTATGATTACGGTATATTGCACGCAACACAGGCCATATGGTTAGAACAATGCACCTATTCCCCAGGTTAGATTCAATCAATAAATATGCAGCATATAACTTCTAAAGTTTAAGCAGTGTGGAAATCTTGTACTAAACTGCATTATCCATTTAACGTCTTTATTCAACAGGCACCTCCTCCAATTCCTATCACTAGCTGGTCTAAGCACACTCTCTATACCATCACAAAGGAGACCATTGATATCCCTGATGCGTTTCTCAATGAAATGCCTTGCAGCCCCCAACACTTTATTAGATTTCTTTTTAATAACTTAAATGTGCTCTGTAATATGAGTCATCGTTTTTTTCACAAGAGAGGCCATATACATTAATTGGCATTGTGTAACAATCTGCAACATGTATAACATGATCTTGATAGCCATTATAAAGGAACTAATTTTACATACTGCATTTTGTTCTATGTGTTAGAAAAAGATATTGTTTTCATGCAGAATAACATTTATTTTGTCTACAATACATACATTTTCTTCATCTTTTCAAACTTTTATTTCTAATTTGAAAAATAACCTGTACTTACTCCCGTCGCCTACTGAGTGATGCCCTAGCACCAGTGCCAGTCCTACCAACTGCCATGTCCAGCACTCACGGTTTTTAGTGGTCACATTCCATATACTTGAGCAAAGACTTCTGAGGCCAGTAATTGGCTGCATTATCATGTGAACAATGTACATGGTCACTGAAAGATGATTGGTGGGGGCACTGAAGCACTAGTGTTGGAGGCAGGACAGTTGAGTACTGGTTACTTAAAGTACTTAAAGTAAGTCCTCAATTCCCAAGATTGGTAATCTGCTTGTTCTGAATAATTGTAGCCAAATAAAATGTCCTATGTAGAATGTGCTAGTGCCTGATGAAAGGTGCCAGTAGCATTTTTGATGGCAAAAAAAAAAAAAAATTCTGATCATAAATTCCTCCCTATCACAATGGGATGCATCTGGCTAAGTGTTCATTTCTTCTTTAGAGACCATACATGAAAAATGTAGCAATGTACATCACCCATTAAGAAAAGTTAAAGCATGAAAGCATAGATAACTTACTTCCTTTAGAGTAATGTTTCTTACATGACCCTGTTTGGTTCTTAACTGATTTGATTAGTTCGGGATATTCTGAACTCTGATCCAAAAGTTTGCTATGGGCCCAGGCTTCTCTAGTTACACCCTGTCTAATGCTATTTTTAACCATAACCCCAAGTTGGAGTCAGGGTTTTTTATGAGTTTTAGAGGTTAATGTACAGCTTCACTCCCAGTCTAACATCCAATTTCACTTACAGTAACCATAAGAAAGGGGTAACCCATGTTAAGGTTAGGGATAATTTTTTTTACAATTATCTAGAGATGGATTTTCTCCATGTAATTAGTGATGAGCAATTGTGTGAACTATCGTTATCGAGTCGATAGTCGATATCATCAATTATCATTCCGATAGTCGATAACAGATTATCGCCGATGACCATTAAAGTCTATGGGAGAGCAACAAAAGCTTCATTCTTACACCCAAACAGGGGTGGAGAAGCTTGGAATTAACATCACAACAGGAAACTGGATAGTGCTACATCTTAGGCAACACAATTAAGGCAACAAGATAGTCACAGAAAAAAGTCACGACCATCCACAATTACCCTGTCCTGTACTACAGCAGACTTAAACTGCATGACCCCACAAATTAAAAGATGACCAAGAAGGCAGTAGTATTATTTGCAACCATCATTTTACTTGAATGGACATTGACTATCCTGTCCTGGAAACGCCAGCATGAGCCCAACCTGACATGACCACACAGATTAAAATAGTGTCGGGATAAAAGGAGTCTTATAAACCACACATTTTTATTTTTAGGGTTGAACAGGACATTGACCATCCATGTCCTCGACCGCATCATGACCCTTAGATCTGCATGACCCACAGATTAAAAAGTACCGGAAAAAGGAGTCTTTTAACCACCATTTTAATTGAAGAGGACATTGACTATGCCTGTCCTGGACTGCAGCGTGACCCTTAAATCTACATGACCCACAAATTAAAAAGTGCCGGAAAAAGGAGTCTTTGAACCACCATTTTAGTTGAACTGGACATTGACTATCCTATCCTGGAGACCGCCGGCATGGACCCTTAAACCTGTCTGACCCACAGATTCAAAAGTGCTGGATAAAGGAGTCTTTGAACCACCATTTTAGTTGAACAAGACATTGACTATACCTGTCCTGGACCACAGCATGACCCTTAAATCTGCTGAAACACAGATTTAAATGTCCTAAAAAGGTGCGTTTTGAGAACGACATTTTAGTTAACTGGACATTGACTATGCCTGTCATGGACCGCAGCAATGAAACCTCAAAAACCTGCATGACCCACAGATTAAAAAGTGCCGGAAGAAAGTAATTTTTGAAGCAGTATTTAAGTGATAGACATTGACTATCCATATCCTGTAAGTAGCATGACCCAAAAACTCACACAGGATGCCTTTTATGGACCAATCAAGCAGAAAAATTTCGCAATAAGAAATAAAACTATATTAAAAACATCTAGTTTTCCAATACTGTGCGGCTAGAAGGTACTTGCCATTCTACTGGTGACATTGTTTCACACCCTGGCCTTAGAATGTGAAGTAACGAAACAGATGTCCAGTAGGTCAACGAGGCGGGAGTTACAGGGCCGGAGGTTACAGTGGTTTGTGGGCGAGAGCCAGGTCTGTGTTTCGTCATCTATTAACAACGCAGGCCAAAGCCGGCATATTGACATCGCTGGGTGAATCAGAGGCTTGATTGAGAAAAGGCCAGGCTTGAGAGGTCCTGAACCTTTTTGACGGCGATTAAGAGAGGAGCTGGGTTTCAGACAGATCATGGCTTTTGGTATAATCTCAACGGAATTGTGCGACCGGGCCTCTCATTTTTGAGGTGGGACACTGTGTTTGACACTTAGCCATCGTCTTACTTATCATCTAGTGATGAAGCGATCGCAAGCAATATTCTATGAAAAGACAACTATGATCCGCAACTGTTGTCGTCCATCATCATCTCAACAACACAGGTGCCTTTCCTCGTCCTGACATTCTGCATCCTGAGATGCGGGCTACAAGCAACAGGCACTGCAAGGCGTTGCCGACTGCCCGGGATTTTTGCTGATTGACCGGCTTCTTTCTCCTCCTCTGATGGCATCAGCGATTGGGTTTCAGAGCAAACAAAATCATCCTCCTTGGCCTCTTGATCTTTTGAAATGCCTTCTTACCCCACCGCATTTTGTCATCAAAGAGGTATTCAGAAAATGGATTATCCACAAAGTGTGTGGGTACATGATGTTGTCATTTGGGCATGCCTTAGCTTCTTGTTGGACGGTGCTGATGATGATGATGCACAACATTTGTAGGCCGTAACTGGGAGGGACGAGACTCGTTAAGACTGGATGATGCAGGTTGCATTATCCATGATAAGAACAGATTGGCGAAGCTGTTCGTTACTGAGATTCACAGGGCATCGACCCAGCGATGACAGGCCTGATGGCCGTGTATAGAGATGAACGAATTTCCCGAAATTCGGTTCGTTCACTTCGCCGAATTTCTCAACAAAAAATATCTTCGTTCCGAATTACTTTGGGACGAATCACGTTAAAAAACAGCTATTTCCAGGCTGCAAAGAGACTGCGCAGGGTGATGTAGAACGTTTGTGCCATGCCTTAATTATGCACGAGGGTGCTTGGTTTGGTCTTCATACAAATGTGTGTTTTAGTGACAGCAGATGACTGCCGCCCATCTTTAGAATCGCTAAACTTTATAATTCCACTGGGCACTTAAAGGGCCAAAAAATGACCAAAAAACTGAAGGGGGAAAAAGTAAAACCTGATTTAAAAACAAGTTCGACAGCTGGAAAAAAGCAAAACTGAAGGGTCAAGGGGGGCAACATCAGTACAGAGTGTGGAGGTTTACCGGGGGCATCCACAGCAGCATGGGGGTTTAGACAATGGGACAATTTACATTCTGGGGGGTGGCCAAGGGAAAAGGAAATCCCCAAGGGCCCAAAGGACAGTGGCACAATGACAAAAGTGGTACAAGACTTTTACGGCAGCACCCCCCAGCCCGCAGCATGAGGGCAGACAGTGGCACAAAGACACAGTGTGGGGTGTCATGGCACCAGCAACAACAGCACATGAGGTTTAGACAATGGCCAAGAAAATTCTGGAGGTGGCAAAAACAAAAGGGTAGGCCAAGATTTGGGGCAATGGTAGAGTGTGTAGGTCACCGGGAGCAGCCCACAGCAGCATGAGGTCAGACAGGGCACAATGACCAGTGTGTAAGGGTTTAAAGGCCCGCAGCCACGCAGCAGCAAAGAGGGTCAGAAAGTGGGACAATGAAAACAGCGTGTAAATTTTACGGCCCCGCAGCCCCCAGCAGCAGCAAAAGGTCAAAACAGGGGGCAAAAAAAAAAATGACAGAGTGGGGAAAAGGGCACGAACAAACAGCCCAAAGCCCGCCCCATGAAAGGGCAGACAAATGGCAAAAATGACACAGTTTGTAGGGCACGGCAGCAGCCCCCAGCAGCAGCATTTAGGTCAGACAGTGTCACAAGACAGAGTGTGTAGGTCACGCAGCAGCCACAACCCGCAGCATGAAGGTCAACAGTGGCACAATGACACCGTTTGTAGGGCACGACCCGCACCCACAGCAGCAGCATGAGGTTTAACAGGGGCACAATGACAACCCGTGGGGTAGGTCACGGCAACAGCCACAGCAGCAGGGATGAGGCAGCACAGTGGGACAATGACCCTTCCCGGAGCTGGCAAAAACAGGAGTTTGGCCACAGAGTTTTTACCCAAAGACACAGTGTGTAAAGGTTTACGGGGACAGCCACACAGCAGCAGGAGGGTCAGACAGTGGCAAAATGGGCACAGCTTTTAGTACACGGGAGCCCCCCACACAGCAGCATGAGGGCAACAGTTTGGGACAATTACAAAAGTGTGTAGGGGCCCCACAGCAGCCCCCAAACAGCACATGAGGTCAGACAGTGGCACAATGACACAGTGTGTAGGTCAGGGCGGGCAGCCCCCAAAACACCCAGGGAGGTCGACAGTGGGAAAACAATGACACAGTGTGTGGGTCAGGGGCAGCAGCCACAGCCGGCACCCATAGGTCAAACAGGGGCACAAAAAACACTTTGCCCCTGGGGTCAGGGGCAGCAGACACAGCAGCAGCATGGGGTCAGACAGTGGCACAAAATGACACAGTGTGTAGGTCATGGCCCAGCAGCTTTGGGCCCAGACAGTGGAAAAAATTTGAAACAGGGGTGGATGCCCGGGCCCCCGGGGGGGGGGGCCAACAACGGGCAGGATGAGGTCAAAACCAGTGGCACAATAAACAGAGTTGGAGGTGGGTGGCAATACCATCCCGGGAAAAAGATGGTTGGGGGAAAGATGGGGAAACGGCCCAGCAAAATTGTGGCATCAGGCGGGTGGGGGCATCAAATGGGTGGCGAGGCAGGTAGTTTAAAACCCAGACTAAATTTTCACATTTTGGGTGAGGCGTAAAGGGCCTAAATGAAGCCCCTGACGCCAAACCTTTGGGTTTGGTGTGGAAACCCCTGGCCGACCCCCCGCCTGATTCATCTTGACAAAGGTCAGTCATTCCACTTTTTCCCCGTGGACAACCCGGGTTCTCCTTTTGGGGTAAAAATTGGCCCCCCCCGGGAACTGAACCCTGCTCTGAGGGCCACACTACGGGAAAGGGGCCGGGACAGCTTCTCCACTGCAAACTCGGAAAAAGTTGCGGGCCCCACCCTCCATTTTGGCTTTCCCTTAACCAGCGGATCTTTTAACGGGGGTGCGAGTGCCCGTCCAAGTAGGCCACCACCTGTTGGGGGGCAGGGTCCCCCTCCAGGTTTCCCGCTCTGCTACTGCGGGGGCCCCGCCCCCCCTCACTTTGGCGGGTGAAGGGAAACTGCTTTATCTTGGGGCTCCAACTTAGGTTTTCTGCTGAAAAAAGCTGGTACTGCCCACCCCCCCCACCTTCCCCCCGGGAAACCGCGGCAGTAGTACGTGAGCGCTGAAAAAACCCCCCGGGCCCGACCTGTCCCAAGGGGGGACGTGCCGCACCATAGGCAGCGGCCAACTGACTAAAGAGGATTTCCCTATAGCATTTTTAGTTTGTCCTCCCTCCCCAATATTTGGGGAAAAAAGGGTCCCCTTTTGGACCGGTAGCGAGGGTCCCCAATTTGGGTGGAGAGCCAGAAGTCACCCCCTGGGCCGGGTGCCACTTTTTCGGGGGGCCACTAGCCGGGAAATCAAAGCTTTCCCGGGGCCCTCTGCACAAGTGACTCAGAGGGGCCCCCCCCTCCTCCATCCCACCGAAAACTGCCACTGGGCTTGCGGGTCATCTGCCCCCCGGCCCTTTCCCCATCTCCATCACCCCTCCACGCTCCTGCTCCTCCTCCTTGCACCTGGGTAAAAAAATCCCCCTCCCTTTTACCAGAAAAATGCTTTGCTTAATGTGCTCCCCTCCATTCCCGTCCCCCCCCGGGCTCCCTGTGGCCGCGAAATGAGTCCCCCCACGTTTCAGTCCCCTCCCAACCAAAATTTTTCGCATCTGTTCCCCGGACATGAAAACAAATAATGACGTTATTCATCCCGTAGTCCTGGCAACTGACAAATAACGTGGCCTTCTCGAATGGCCTCAACAAACGGCAGGTGTCACGAATGAGCTGCCACTGGCTGACATCAAACATACACAGGGGAGTACTCCTGTCCGCCTGGATTATCAAAAAATCGTTAATGGCCTTTCTCTGTTCATACAGTCGGTCCAACATGTGCAGGCTGGAATTCCAACGGGTGGAAACATTGCATATCAGAGTGTGTTGGGGGAGGCCGTTCTGCCGCTGCAACTCGAGGAGGGTGTTCCTAGCTTTGTAGGAATGGATGAAGTGCATGCACAGTTTCCTGGCCATTTTCAGAATCTTCTGAAGATCGGTGGAAGACTTCAGGAACCTTTTCACAACCAGATTGAACACATGCGCCATGCAGGGCGAATGGACCATCCCTACTCGGTGCAGCGTGGACACCATGTTCCTCCCATTGTCTGTCACCATGGTTCCGATTTGCAGTTGGCACGGAGAAAGCCACACATCGATTTCTTGCTGAATGACGCGGAGCAGTTCCTCCCCTATGTGACTTCGTTCGCCGAGGCAAGCCAGGTGTAGAACTGCATGACACCGCTGTGCGCTACTCATGTGGTATGATGGAGCAGTACTTGTGGAGGCTGAGATGGTGGTGGTGGTGGAGGAGGAGGAGGCGGACATTGGCGCAGGAGCCGCAGTTTGACAACGTGGAGGAGAAAGCAGCATCTCCTGTCCAAGTTGTTGGTGTGCCTGGGCAGGAAGCACATTCACCCAGTGGGCCGTAAAGGACATGTACTGGCCCTGAATGTAGTTACAGCTCCAGACGTCCGCGCTGCCTTTGCCCCTTTGGGAACAAACCAATAGCCCCAAGGACTGGCCCCCTTCTGTTTACATATTTATGAAGTGCGGGTACTCCCCCCCCCCCCCTTTTTTGGAAAAAAAAAATTTACGGCTTGGAACTTCCTTTCTCGCTCGGCAAAAGCCTTTATTTTCTTGAAGGGGGCGGGAGTCCCCCAAATTTGGAAAAGGGGAGGGACTGCAAGTACCCCCCAAATTGGACAGGACCCCGGGCCGGGCTTCTGCCCCTTAGGAAGGTGGGAAACGCATACGGGTTGCCCTCTTTGAAATTCGCCTCCGGGAAGCTGCGGGGCCATGAGTAGCGGGGAAGCGGAGAAACGGGGCCCGGGAGATGTTTTAAAAGGGGAAAAAAACAGCCCCCTTTTTTGCAGAGGTGGGGGGAGCCTTAAGGGCTGCAATTCATGCGTGCCACTGGGCGTGCTGTTTGCTGTTCTGTGGCGGCGGGAAAGGGAAACCACACATTGACCCCCGTTTCTCCGGGGCCACCGGTTTGGTGATGCTGCATGTTTTTGACGAAAGGGCCGGGGGTGCCAACGTTACTCCCTGGGGGCCCGCTTCACTTTCTGCCCCCCCAGATTTTTAAATTTTACTAAATTTTCGGCTCTTCCGGTGCCCTTAGCAAAAAAATTCCACACCCCCGGTAGGGGTTTTTAAAACCGGGCCAAACGCTCCGCACGGGATTGACTACTACCGCCGCTGCCTCGTGAGCTCCTTGCGCTCCCTTTTCTTGGCCCCTGCAAAAAGGGGGTATTTTAAACCCCCGTGGCCGCTTGGCTCCCCGACCTCACACTGCTGCTTACCTGCTGATAACGCCCACATACCCCCTTGCTGGGGTTGCCCCCGCTGCCTGGGGGCGCAAACTGACGCCCTCTTTTTTTGACGATGATGAAGCCCTTGCCTCACCCGGCTACCAAGTGCGGTCGGCTACATCATCATTATTTGTGTTTCAATTTTTTTACTGCTATCCTCTTACCGGTTTTTTGGGATTTCAGAAGGGTGACCCCCCACAACAGAAACCCCCCATTTCCAAATCCCACTTCTTTACTTTGCCGCCCACTGCCCAAAAAAGCGGGGATATTGGGGCCCCCTTTTTTTCACTGCTAAAATAGCTTTCTGAATGCCCCCCTCAAATTGTTCATCCTCGTTAAAATGGCGTTAGGCCCGACCACTTTGTAGATCTCTGGCTGAGGGAACCCCGGAAAGGGACAGAGACGGGGGTTTTTGGGCAGGTGGGGCCCCCTTCCCCCCCCCCCGGGCCAAAGCCAAAAAGGGTTTGTTGACGTTCCCCCCGATCTTGGCTAGGGTTTTCAATGTTTATCTGGGGGGGAAATGGATGACCCAAATCAACCAATTTAAGAACCCTTTGGGTTGCTGGGAAAAACACCAAAGGCCGTAGATGACCGCGGCAGTGTGGCCCTCACCATGTGCCCCTGCGCGGGCCCTTCCCCCTTTCGTCTGGGGAAACCCGGGCCCGGAATTTTTTGTGCCCTTTTGCCACTCCAGGTGAAGAGCCCCATTTTCTCTGTCTGACATAGTTTGTTTTTAAAAAGTACAGGACATGTTTGAGGGAAAATATTTGGAAAATGATAAATTTCCACCCCGTTTTTTACTCCCCAAAAGAAAACCCACTAAAAAACTTGGGTAACCCTTTGGGTAAAATTGCGCTCCACAAATGGGCAGGAAAAATTTTTTTGTATGTGCCTTTTAAAAAAAACAGTGTATTTTACTGAATAAAAAAAGCACAAACAGGCTTAATTAACCTTGGATTTAATTTTGCTACAGAAATTTTTTCTGTGGCGGTGAAAAAAAAAAGTTTCTTTTACTCCCGTAAAAATGCAAAAAAATCGCTTAAAATTTAACCCCCGGATGTAAATTTTTGGGAAAAAAAATTGGAAGGGAAAAAAAAAAACTTCGACTTTTTGCGTGTTACAAAAACGTTTTTCTACGCTTTCACAACCCAAAAGAAAAAATTTTAATTTGCCCCTTTGTTGTGAATTATGCTGCAGGAAAATTTTTAATTTTTGGCGGTTGGGGGAAAAGAAAGTTCATTTTTGTCACCACAGCAGAAAAAAAAGCTTAAATTTTTCCCCCGGATGTTTAAATTTTCGCAAAAGAAAATTTAGCAGCCACAAACCCACAAACTTTGAAAAATTTACAATTGCGTGTTTTCTACGCTACACCCAAATAGGGGAAAAAATTTAAATTTTAAATTGCTTGTGAAATTATGCTACAGGGAAAAATTTAAAATTTTTGGGGGTGAAAAAGGCTGTTTTTTTTTTTGTCACCAAAAGCAGAAAAACAAAAGCTTAATTAACCCCCCGGATGGTTTAAAATTTCGCAAAAGAATTGAAAAAAAACCCCAAAAAACGAAAATTTTTAGCCGGGGTTACAAAAGGCGTGTTTTTTTAAAGCTACACAACAAGAGAAAAAAATTTTTAATTTGCCTTCGCTTTGTGAATTATGCTGCAGGGAAAAATTTTAATTTTTGGCGGGGAAAAAAACGTTCCCTTTTTGTCCCCCACAAAGGCCAAAAAAACAACGCTTTAAATTTTCCCCTGGGTGTAAATTGCGCAAAAGAATTGGGGCAGCCACAAACTTCCCCCCCCTTTTTTACATGTTACAAATTTCTTTTTTTACCTAACAACTAAGGGAAAAAATTGAAATTAAAAAACCTTTTTTTTTGCTTGTTTAAATTTTTTGCTACAGGAAAATTTAAATTTTTTGGGGGGTTTAAAAAAAAAATGTTTATTTTTGTAAACCCCAGCAGAAAAAAAAACGCTTTAAAAATTTAAACCCCCTGGATTTTTAAAATTTTCACAAAAGAATTGAGCACCCCCCAAACTACTAGCTTTGTAGCGTGTTTCCCAAATTTGGGGGTTTTTTTAATTTCATAAAAAAAAAGGAAAAAAAATTTTAATTAACCTTCGTTTGTGGGAAATTTTGGGTACAGGGAAAAAAATAATTTTTTCCGGGGGAAAAAGACGGTTTATTTTTTTTCACCACGCAGGGAAAAAAAATGCTTAATTAACCCCTGGATTTAAATTGCGCCAAACAAATGAGCAACCACAAAACTCCGAGCTTTGTATCGTGTTACAATGGCGTGTTTTCTACGCTACAACAACAAGAGAAAAAAATTTGGGTAATTAACCTTCCCCTTGTGAATTATGCTGCAGGAAAATTGTAATTTTTGGCGTAAAAAAAGACGTTCATTTTTGTCACCACAGCAAGAAAAACAACGCTTAATTAACCCCTGGATGTAAATTGCGCAAAAGAATTGAGCAGCCACAAACTACTAGCTTTGTACGTGTTACAATTGCTTTGTTTTTCTACGCAACACAACAAGAGAAAAAAATTTGTAATTAACCTTCGCTCGTGAATTATGCAACAGGAAAATTGTAATTTTTCCCGGGTGAAAAAGACGGTTTTATTTTGTCACCACAGGCAGAAAAACAATGCTTAATTAACCCCTGGATGTAAATTGTGCCAAACAATTGAGCAGCCACAAACTACTAGCTTTGTAGCGTGTTACAATTGCGTGTTTTCTACGCTACAAAACAAAAGAAAAAATGTAATTAACCTTCGCTTGAATTATGCTGCAGGAAAATTGTAATTTTTGGGGGTGAAAAAAGACGGTTTATTTTGTCACCACAGCAGAAAACAATGCTTAATTAACCCCTGAATGTAAATTGCACCAAACAATTGAGCAACCACAAACTACGAGCTTTGTAGCGTGTTAAAATTTGCGTGTTTTCTACGCTACACAACAAGAGAAAAAATTGGGTAAATTAACCTTCGCTTGTGAATTAGGCTACAGGAAAATTGTATTTTTTGGCGGTGAACAAGACGGTTTCTTGGAGTCACAACAGCAGAAAAACAACGATTAATTAACCCCTGGATGTAAATTGCGCAAAAGAATTGAGCAGCCAAGAATGAAGTGGTATTTGTATTGTAAAAACGCTGTTTCTTTAAATGAATAAAACAGGAACCGGCTTAGATCCCCCTTGGAAATTCAATATGCTGTGAGCAGATAGCATTAAAATGTATATGCAGCTGCAGTGGACGCACACTAGACTTCAAATCCAATACCCCAAAAAAAATCAGAAATAGAACATTAAGAGAAGCAGTCTCTGAGACAAGCTGAGACACCCCACAAAAATCGCTGTATAAAAATCAGTTCTTCAGTAAGAGCTATCACAATCAGCCGTGGCAGCACCTTCCCTGATCAGTACAGTGAGAGGAGTGTGAGCTCCCAGCGTCGCGTCACAGAATCCCGCCGGTCTCTGATTGGCTTCATCTCTGCACATGTCATGCAGGCTATGCCCTTCTTCCTCCCAGAGTGCTTTGCCCCATGTAACGCCATGTGCTCGCAGCCATTTTATCAATCAAAAGCACACTTCGTTCACCCGAAGTACCCCAACCTACGACTTCATTGAGAACCGAAGTTTTCCTGAAATTCTAAATGAATTCCACTTCGTTAGAATCAAGTCGCCCATTTCTAGTCGTGTAACCGACAATCCGCTGGTTTGCATGTTGTCGCCAGCACTGGAAGGAGCACCTACTCTCGGACCTCTACCTCCATGTCATACACCCCTCTTTGCTCGCTTACCACCTGCAGTTTGATCCATGTTCAGAAATATAAAAATGTAAACGTTAGGGAAGAGTTTTTGACAGTCTCTTATTGAAAGATGGCAAATCACAGCTATTCTTAAATCCCGCAAATTTCCAACAGCCAACTAGGATTAGAAACAGAATTGTTTCTATCAAATATCTGTGAAATGCGGTCTGGTGGTAGAACCGTAACACAAAATCAGCAGTGTTCTTCCTTCAGTCCCTGAAATTTACAACTGCCCAGTAGGACTAGCAATTGATAGTTTTCAACAAACTATGGTACAAATGCACAATTACGCCAAACTGAGAGGCACTGAGGGACATAGAAGTATTAAAAAGTTATATGGATTATAGGTGGCGGTTTTACCACCACTGACAACAGGCGTAATTTACTATAAAATATGTATAAAACAATATGCGTATAACTGAGCTCTATGCACCAAACAGACACACGGACTGCAATAAGAGTATTTAAATGTTATATGGATTAATATGGCAGCCTTCGCACTACTGACAACAGGCGCAATTTACTATAAAATATTATAACCCACAATATGCGTACAACTTAGCTCTTTGTGGCAAACAGACACACAGACTTCAATAAAACTATTTAAAAGTTATAGGGATAAGTTATGCCGGTTTTTGGGAACACCGACACGCATCAATTGCAATAGAACTGAAAAAACAGGGAGAATTTCACCTCCTATCAGAGGTCTGCTGGCAAAAAAAGTGGTAAAAAACAATGCTTTTTCAATTCAAGGTCACAGAACACACTGAGCTGCACAATATCTCCCTTCCTTTCAAAAGTTTCTCCTCCTGCCGTACCTCCCCTCCCCCGCAGCCCCGTGGCTGGACACACCAGAAGATATCTTTTAAACTTTCTCTAACTAAATAAGAAGTGAAATTCTCTAATCTAACTCTATTTTAAGCTATAGCTAGGTGAATGGTTTCTTGTATTAGAAGAGACTATCTCTCAGAGCTGTTAGAACAACTATTGGTTTAAATGCAGACACGTCCTGCTGTGAAGTGGCATAGAAAGAAAATTAGCTGAACAGGAAATGCAGTTGCATAGATAAAATGAGTAACAACTCACTAAATGTCCAGTCCTGGACCAAAAAATGCACTTTTCTAACCCCGACAGAAATAAAGAAATGTGTGAAAGTGAGGGGATTGTCTTAAAAAATTAAATTTTTATTAATGCTATTTAAAAATAATATCCACAAATACAAAAAAATTTCTCCATAGGTACAGAAGATAAAGGTCAAATTAAAAAAGATATGTAATTTTTTAATAGGACCTAATTAGGGAAGTGCCCCAAAATAAGCCCCAGAAACCCCTATTGGTGCTAGCCCCTAGCCTACCCCAAGTCGGGAAAAAACCCCCCCCAAAAAAGGGGTTTCCCTGTCAGGCCCCCTTTAAAATTACAAGGTCCCTAAAAAACCCTAAATTTACGGGCCCTTCATGTTTGACCGGGTCCTATGATTTTAAAACCGGTCTCCTCGGGGACAAAAAATTTTTTTTTTTAAGGAAACAATATTAAAAATGAAGATTTTGGGTAAAAAGTGAATGATGCGATGGGCATTATTACAAAAAATTAACCCAACAAAAGGGATATTTCAGTCTTTAAAAATATCGCTTTTTAAAGAATCCCTCCCCCGGTATAAACGTGGGAGAGTATCCGAGAAACCCAGCAGTACAAAACCCTTTTAAAAATGATGATTTTAACTCTACCTTTAAAACCTAGAAAAAATTCCCTTTAAACCTCGCGAGGGGAAAATTCAGGAGGGGGTATAAGGAAAACCGTGAGGGAACGGAGGGGGTTTCCCTTTCTGCATAGGAAAAAAAACCCAAGGAAAAACAAAAGTTAATCACTGGGGCCCAATGCAGAGCAGGGCACTAAACGTGCTGCTACTCACCCCGGGAAACTTTTCCCCTTCACTTTCCCCTCGGCCCGAATGCGGGACTCACAGAAATCGGCTGCCCGCAAAAGAGGAGACGCCCGGGCCCCGAAAAGTCTGGTTTTTTTGCGCGTGGGCCCCCGCCAACCCTACTCATCAGGGCGGGCCTTGGCTCAAAGAAAAAGAGAGCTCGTCCTTAGTGCCCGCGAAATTCGGGGTTAATAGATACCCCGCTATGATTTTAGGAAGGCTGCTCTGTTTAAAAGCGCGGGAAAAAATTTTTCCCCTCCAAATTGAATTGAAAAACGGCTTTTAAAAGGGCCAAAAAAGTTTTACTTTTTAAACCCCATTTTTTCCCCAAATTAAAGGGCTTAGACTAATGTATGAAAAAAATGTTATAGAAAAAGTTTAACTAAAAATTTTGGATCGTTTGCAAAGTGTAACAATGGCTCCCATTTAGATTACAAGTAAAAGTAAAGAATCTCTTTAAAAGTCCCAGGGGCACTTTCGTTTTAAAAGTAAAGGTCCAAAAACACTCCTTTTAAAGGGGGAATTTTTTGGTTTCTGTCTCCACGTCTTTCGTTTGTATGAAAAAAAACAATACCCACCCCCAATTAAGAAAAGAGGGATTCCCCCATGCGGGAGAGTGGACGTGGTGAGACAATGTTTAAAATTTCTGGGGTCAAAACGTCCCCCAGATGTTCTCCAACTCTTCTACGCATTTCTCTTGTCGTTTTAAAAAACCGCATAAAAGAATGGCCCAACAATAAACTTATGATAAGGTATCCCACTTTAAGTAGAACACAATTGATAAAAGGGTTTTTTTGGAATTTTTTAATTCCGGGTTTTCCCCGGGAAATTTCCCAATGCCTTTTCCGATGTTTTTAAACAAAAAGTACAATTCCCCACAGGGGGAAAGCACCCATTTGGTCTTCGAAGCCAGAAATTCTTTTGAGGGTGATCTATAGGGGTTTTTACCAAAAAATCTTGAAAGTTGCGCCCTCGTGGGTATGTAAGAAGGATATTTTTTCAATGGAAACCCAATAAAATTGGGATCCTTTTTTTAATAGTGCCAATGGCGTCTGGGGAGGGTCCCTGACTTGAATTGCCGCATTGTCATTTTTCCCCCAAAAATTTCAAATTTTTTTGGGTTTAAAACCTATCCAAATTTTTTATTTTGGGGATTAGAAGATGTATCTATTTGTGACAATGCGTGTCTTAAGGCCTTTTTTTAAATTCAAATAAGGGGTCCCCTTTTAAATTTCAAGAAACCTGGTGGGAGTGCCCCCGCCTCCTTGATAAATTCCCCCGGGGGAAGAAAAGTTTCCCCTCAAAGGGAAAAGATACGGGCCCCCGTGGTACCCCCCGTCTCAATGGCAGAGGATGGCAACGTCCCCCGTAGTAAGGGTTGGGGGCATGGGCTTACGGTAAATCGTGGTAGAAATTCACCCATTCGATTTTTTTTTTTATGCGAATGTCCCAAAAAGGACAAAGTTTGCGGATCGATCTCAAAAGGGAATTTTTTAAAATTTAAAGAATTATTTTTGGATGTCATCATCTGTTAAATTTATCGCATGACCCATTTCCCCAAACCCAACACGTCGTTTTTTATAGCGGACCCCCAGTGCAACGTTTATCAAAAATTTCTGGGGGGGCGTCGCCCAAAGATTAGGGTGGCTCCCCCCACCGAGATACAGATTTTGCATAAGCCGGGGGGAAAAGGGAATGCCCTGGGAGTCCCCCCCAGCTGGTGGTAGACCTTCCCCCTCAAAGATAAAGTAATTTCTTCTCAATATGAATTCCAAAAAGGTTAGCCACAAAAAAGGGTTTTGTCCCTAAAATGATTGGGCCCCGTGACGATAAAAATAAATTTTTCCCCTGCCTCTTAAACCCCGATCGAGGGATGGGAAGTTTTATAAATGATTCGACATCAAAAGCTGGCCCGGAAACTGTTGGGGCCCAAAACTGATGCCCTCCCAAACTTTTAAGCATATCATTTGTATCCCCCTTTACGAATGCGGCAGTGGGTTCCCCCCGAAAAAAAGCGGAGCACAGAATCAACGTAAAAAAAACCATTTTTTGGGAGAGGGGCCCCCCAAAGCCTGAGACAATTGAGACCCCCTGGGGAAAACCCAAAACCCATAATCTTTGGGGTTTAAAAGGGTTTAAAAAGTTTCCAACCGGGGTGCGTGGAAACAAAAAAACAAACTTTATGTTGGGGCCCAACAAAAGCGTCATTTTTTTCTTTAAATTAAAAAATGCTTTCCCAAATTCCTTTTGGTTTTTTACCGTAGGTTTACTGCGCAATTTTTTTCATAAACAATTTTCTATCCGACAATTTAAAGGGGAGGAAACAAACGTTTTTTTTTGGGTTTTTCCCTTAAAAAACAATGTTTCCCCCCTTGTCCGAGCCTTTAAAACAGATTTCTTTTCTTTTTTAAAGGGTGGACAGGGCCGAAATTTTTTTAAAAGGGGGGATTATTCCACGTTATTTGTCTGAACCTTTTTTGCAAATCTTTCACACTAAGGGGTTCAAAAATAAAGGGGCCACACAAGGAAAAGTCCCCTAAAGGAGCCCCTTTTAAAATTCTAGGGGAATTTTGGGTTGTGTTTTAAAGGGGCCCCCCTTTCCCAAATCATTTTGCGGGAAAACCCCTTCAGCCCCAAAAAGGAGTCGACATCCGAGAGCATAAACCATTGGTAAAAACCCAAATTTTGGTTTTTCCCCTTTAAATTTTTATGGGAAAAAACTTTTTCCAAAGAATTTTCTTGCAAATAAAAGGGTTTTTGTTCCCCTTTTTCCCAAGGGAAATAAATTTAAAACCTTTCCCATTTTTGGGACAAAGGACAACCTCTTCTCGTTTTGCCATTTTTCCCCAGCGTGAAACCCCTTTCGGAATTAATGATTTTTGTGGATTCAGGGGGGGAAATTCTATCCGGGTCTATGTTTGTTTGGGGGGGGTCTTGGAACGCCTCTTTAGTTGTTTAAGGGAAATTTTGGGGTCTAAAAAAAAAGGGGGCCTACACCCCGACCTTTCTGGGAACCCCCCCTGGCTTTTTTTTAAACCCTAGCCCGTTTTGTGGGGCCCCAGGGCCCCTGGGGTTTTTTTTCCCTTTTCGGGGTCAAACCTCAGATTCTGTAGATGGTTTTTTTCGGGAAAAAATTTTTCCTTCTGACTTGCTTATTTTCACACAATTTAAACTTTTTTTCTCCCCCGGGAAAACTTTAAGACTGTTTGGAAATTTTCCGTGTTTCCGATTTTTTTAGATGGGACGAAAAACCCTTCAATAATTAATTGAAGGTTCTTTTTTTTTATTCTCAAATCCCCTGGGGTCAATGGTAAATTTTTTGTTTTTTCTTTAATTTGCTCAGTAAGCTTTAAGGTTTTTAAAATGGGGCCCAAGGCCCTTCTTTTCCTCTTTTTAGGGGGCAACCCTCATCAAACGTAATGAGCAAATGGTAATTTCTTTTTTCCCCCTTGGTCTGAAAAGGGTTTCCCGATTTTTTTCTATGTGAGGGGATTTTAAAGGGGTTTAAAGTAAACCCACGGGGGAAATATTGGGGGTTTTTGAGGTATTGTTCGAGACTTTCAAACCCCCCACCCGGATTCAATCTGATCTTGATTTTGTCCTGGTGGCCCCTCGAAAAGCAATCTGTATGTTTGGGGGGGGGTTTTGTTGTTAAAATTTTTTTCTTCCCCCGAGAAAAATCCTTTTTCTAACGGGGCCCTTGGTCAAAACTTGGCCCCCTTTAAAAGAAATCTTGCCAAGGGCCCCAAAGGAATATCTAACAACCACTAAAAAGTCCAGACCCGGAAAAGAAAATGCAAATTTTCTAAACCCCCACAAAATAAAGAAATGTGTGAAAATGAGGGGGGGTTGTCTTAAAAAAAAACTTTTATTAATGTAGAAAAAAAAAAATCCAAAATACTAAAAATCTTTTCCCTAGGTACAGAAAGATAAAAGGTTCCCAATCAAAAAAAGATAAGTAATGTATTTTGGACCTAAGTAGGGGGAAATGCCCATAGAAAAACCCTAGAAACCCTAATTTGGGGTTGTCCCAAACCTATTTCCCAATAGGGGAAAATTTGCCCCCAAAAAGGGCGTTCCTTTTTCAGGGAAACCCAATTTACAAAAGGGCCCCTAGAAAACCCTATTGTACAGTCCCAAAAAGTTTTGACCGGTCCCCTTTTTTATTAATCCCTTTTCCTCAGGGGACACAAAAATTTTTGGGAAACAATATTCAAAAAATTTTTTTTAAGGGACCTTAAGGGGGAAAACCTTGAAATTTTAAAGCCTGGCCCCAGTTATTTTCCCCCCAATCATATATCAACAAAGATATTTCGTTTTACAATATCGCTTATAAAGAAAACTCCCCCCGGGGGGAAACATAGGAGAGTTTTCCAGAAAACCCCGCAGTACAGAAACCCTTTAATAATGAGATTTTAACTGCTACCAAAAAGGAAACCCAGAAGAAATGTACCTTACCTCGCTGATGGGGAACAGTGAGTTGGGTTTTTAATTTCAGTGAAAGGGGGCGTTGAGGGTTGGGGCCCCTTTCCCGCTTAAAGGAAAAAAAACAAAAGGAAACTAAAGTTTCATCACTGGGAAAACATTTTTTGAAAAATGGCCCCAAAAAAATGCTTTACCCAAACCCCCTGAAAACCCCAAAATTTTCCCGTCACGTCCCTCGAGCCCGAAATGCGGGATCACCAAACGGTTTTAAAGGGAGAAAGAGAAGGGCCCCCGGGGCCCCTAAAGTCCCGGTTTTTAAAAACGCGCTCGGTTTGCGCCAACCCCCACGTCATAGGGCGGGGCCCGGGCTCAAAGAATTTAAAACAGGCAGGGGTCCTTAGTGAAAACCCCCATGCGCGGTTTTCTTTGATACCCGCGCTATGGGTGTAAGGGTGCTTTTTGTTTAAAACGCAGGAGAAATCCCTTCCACCTACAAATTGAATTGCAAACGGCATTTAATGGCAACAAAAGGGATAAAATTTTAACCCAGTATTTTTCCCCAAAATTTAACGGGTTAGACTAATTTTTGAAGAATTTAAAAGAAAATGAAACAAATTTAAATGGGAGATCGATGCAAAGTGTAACAATGGCTCCCAATTTTGATGTACGGGTGAATTTAAGAAACTCATTAAAATCCCCGAGGCACTTTTGTTTTTAAATAAAGGTCCAAAAAAAACTCCCTTTTGAAGGGGGAATTTGTTTCTGTCTCCCCGTCTATCGTTTGTATGACACAATCAATAAACCCCTCCATTTAAGGGCAAAAAGGGTTTTCCTCCATGTGAGGTGGAAAGGGGCCCCTGAGACAGATGTTTCACGTCGTGTCGAAAGTCACCCCAAAGTTTTCCCAAAAATTTACGCAGTTCTTTGTCGTTTTACCCACATAGAGCATGCCACAATCACATAGGGATAAGGTATACCACGTATGTAGAACGACAATTGATAAAATGTTTTATCTGGAATTTTTTAATTCCAGTAGAGTCCCGGAATTCAATGCCTTTTCCGATGTATTTACAAAAAGTACAATTGCCACAGGTGAAGCAGCCATTTGGTCTTCGAAGCCAGCATTCTTTTGAGGGTGATCTATAGTGGCTTTCTACTAGAAAATCTTGTAAGTTGCGTCCTCGTCGGTATGATATAGAAGGATAGTCTTCAATAACATCGCATAGATCAGGATCCATTTTTAATACGTGCCAATGGAGTCTGAGGATGTCCCTGACTTGAATTGCCGCATTGTCATATGTACCCACAATTCGAACTTTTGGTTCAAACCTATCCGATGTTTTTACCTTTGGGATTAGAAGATGTGATCTATCTTGTGACAATGGGACCGGTCGAAACATGTAGGGACTGTACTATAGGGTTTTCTAGGGACCTTGTAGATTAGGTTCCTGACAGGAACGCCCTTATTGGGGCGATTTTCCTGACTTGGGATAGGCTAGGGACTAGCACCAATAGGGCTTTCTAGGGTCTTCTATGGTGCACTTCCCTACTTAGGTCCTATAATACATTACATATCTTTTTGATTAGACCTTTATCTTTCTGTACCTATGGAGAGTTTTAGTATTTGTGGATATTATTTTAACTAGCATTAATAAAAGTTTATTTTTAAGACAATCCCCTCACTTTCACACATAGATAAAATGAGGTCACGTGATTTTTGCAGCCAATGAGATCCATACACCACCCAGTCATGACGTCGTACATCCTCCTCACCTCCCTCTATCCTCGGAGCTGATTGGCTGGCCGCCAAAATGACAGAAAACGCTGAAAATGGCGCGATAGTAATAGATTATCTGTAAGATTGTCACCTAAACTATCGCGTGATCGGAAATTTCCGATAAGCCTAAAAACCATGCTGATTTCAACTTTTGCTGATAATATCGCTCATCCCTACTTGTAATGGCTCTCTAATCTGGCAAATAAAGAAAGTGTGAAGATGAGTAGGCCCTCTCTCTTATGCCCAGATTTGTTTGGAGAGCCATTTTAGCCTAATTATACCCATGGTGTTTAAACTTGTGTCATTTTCTCCTTCATTGTACCTTTGTAGATAAACTACAACCAACCAACATTACAAGAGTTTTCACCATAATAAACATGTAGATTGCAGACAGCTGGACCCTCCAATAATCATAGGAATGGGAGTGCTCAGTCACATATAGATTGGATATCCTTTTATGTTTAGTTTAGAGATTGATTGTTTGATTGATTGTATTATAATACTATGTCCAGAATCATATAAAGAGACCAAAATGCTCTATGCAATCAAAAAAAGTCCAGAAAGACTTTTTCTTGGAATTAGCAACATTCCTTAGTAATGGCTTTTGATGTATTTCCTATTAAGTGACAAAGGTTTTCTTTAAAGGTCTTATTTCTTTTACATATATTATAACATTAATTCCTAATAACATTAATGTGCTCACAGTGACAGTAACAACCATGACCTAGCTGTTGAACACAAACTCTTCCTGCTACAAAACTCTCTATGCCTTTGCAGGCTCCTATTGCCTTCAAGGTCAAGGAAGAAGGAGATCCCTTCGGTGAACTGCAAGAAATGTTGCTGGCTCTTTATTGTGTAAGGCTATGTTCACACGGTGTATTTGCAGGGCGTAATTACGCCCCGCAATTACGCCGTGTGACCGGGGGCGGGGCGGGAGCGGGGGGCTGAGCAGGGGGCCGGCACTTCGCCGGCCCATAGACTTGAATTGCTAGCGGCGCGTATTTGTGGCTAGTAATTCACATGTCAATTATCTCCCCGCCCGGCGGCTTCTCCGGGTGGGGAGAGGAGACGTAATCCATAGTTCTCCCGTTTTCGGCCCGTAATTGGCGCACTTCGGCACGTAATTACGGACCGAAATACGGCCCATTTTAAGCCGTGTGAACATGCCTTTATGATCTCTTCCAATGACATTCCTTCTTGCGTCATTTCAGCACTCCAGTGATTACAATGACACACATTGAAATGCAATTCCTCAGAATAAGTTAAAATGTAATATGTTTCTCAGTAATTGACAGAAAGGAAATATATGATGATGCATTGATTGCAGATTGGAATTTGACAGATCAGTAAAGATAGAAAGAAAAGCCCTATGGGAGGTTTGAATCAACAGCATATGGTTCTATTACAATATGAGATGCTCAAACATAAAAACACACTTGGAGGTCTGAATTAAAAAGTGATTAGTAGAAGTCTTCTTTTTTCGGTTATGTTGTTGTTTTGTGTTTATTTCTAGATGCAATTGTAATGAATACTGACATGTCGATTAGACAGTGGCAACAATTTATGCAATATGATCTTCATATTTAATGTCATATTTAATTGTATTCTTAAGAACCTTAAGCTGTTTCTTTTCATTTCAAACTTTGAGTAATAGTTGATAATAAGCCATGAATGTGTGATATTACCACAGATGTTATTTGGCCATTGGAATGGAACAACTCCTACTAGCAATGTTATCTGATTAACATAAATAAAAAATAATATCATAACAACCGCAATCTCGCCTAATGTGTATACATAAAAGTATTCAAAGAGGCATCTGGCTATCAGCAGGGGAGTATAAAAAGAACAAAGTGAATTGAATAATAACAAAGTATTTGTTTCTCTGGGGAAAATAACTTTTTTGAGTCGTTTATATTATTTTGAAGAATGTTTAATGAAGATTTAAGAACATTAAAGAAATGTACATTTTTGGGAAATTATTATTCTATTTTTAGTTTGAATTTGACATAAACTATTTTAGTATTTGGTTTATTTTTTTATCTGATCTGGGAATCTATAATTGCAGCTACTAGAAATGTTTAGTTAGATGTTGCAGTTTTACTTGAGAGCAGCAGGTGGCGATATACAGCCTTTTTAATACCAAAACCTATTTCCAGACTGATTCTTACAGAAACACGAATTGTGTATTTAATGATAACTGCTATGGGTATGCTTGAAAAAAAAAAGAGTAGCAAAGTATTGACATTTCTAAATTCGAAAGAGGACATAATGTAAACTACACATTTTTTTTTATTTCCAAATACACTTTTTAATAAAAAACATATGACGTACGCTAAATATTACTTTGACTACCTATTTTTACAGTTGAAAGAAAGAATCATCACAATTCTGGTTAATTTTTGAGGTTCTGCAACATACCAAAAAAAAAAAAAAAAACTGGTAAAAATATTTGCTTGAAAATCCTACAAAAATGTAGCAGAAAACTGCTCTGGGACTTTGCATATACTTTGCCTTCTTCCCCATGTACTGACACCGAGGTGCATGATGTTTTCCTATATACTCTAGATCAGTTTCAGAATGCTACTGTATTTCTCTTGTGTGTCACAAAGACGATGTGACACACAAAATATTTGCATTCACTCATTGTTTTTATGTACTTCTAAAATGTGCATGTTGTTCAAGCCTTCTTCCACAAAACCATACATATAGTCAATAATAACAATTTCATATTGCTCCAAAATCTACATATGTACTATATGTGCATACTTATTAATTGTTATTTTTTGTTTTTAACCAAATAATCTTGTAATCTGGATCATAATGTGGTGGGTATCAAGTAGATTGTCTTTACTGGGATTTTTTGAGTCTTTTCTATGAAGAGTGGGATTAAAAATCTAAAAAAATTATTTTCATTTACTGATAGAAAACAAAAAGAATATGGGTATGTTCACACGGGGTAGTCTCGGCGCGCATTTCGACATGTATTTGCGTTCTAATACGGGCGAGATGCGCACAGAAATTACAGTAATCAATAGTTCTCATAGAGAACTATGGATTACTCCTCCTCTCCCCGCTCGTACAATACGATCATATTGTACACGCGGGAAGATAAGTGACATGTCAATTACTTTCAGCGAATACACAAGTAATGAATGCCAATGGGACCAGCGGGCTGCTGCCACTCCCCCCCACCTCCATGCCGCTGGAGTATGCACGTATTAGCGCGAGCTCCCGAAACACACGATGTACTGTGGTGCGTACTGGCGATGTACATCATGTGAACATACACTAATACTTACCTCCCCACTCACCTCCATTCCAGCGTTGCATCTACTGCTTCTGCTGAGTTTTCTGTTGAGTTCTTGGTAGTCAGATTGACACTGCTTCAGCGACTAATTGGCTCAGAGGTCATGTTTATTTTCCTGACTACAGTGTAAGAAAGAGAACACTTTGAGCACACAAGCCAACTGCGGGGATGAGGAAGTTAACGGAAGACCCGGTGAGAGCAGCAGAGGCAGTGCTGGAAGGGAGATGAGTGGAGAGGTAAGTATCACTTTCTTTTCAAGCAGAAACAGCAGCCTTAAATTAAAACACACTTTTAATCTGGACAAACCTCTTACCAGCAATGGACATATGAGTTCATCCTATTGTTGGTAAGGTCCTATGTAGCAGACTTACTCAGTAGGCTGGTGCCACCTGCTACTAACAGCCGGCTCTGATCACTGCTGTTTAAACCTTAAGACATTGATCTGCACCCTCACGGCTAGATTGTGGTGTGCTGATCGGATGCTATGGCTGCTGAAAGCCTAATGAAGGCTTTCATAGCCGCCACATTTAGGTTTCTATTACATCCTACTCCATGAAGTATTAGAATGTTTGTATTCTTTTAAAAGTACTAAAACATAACAAAAACCCTAAATATTTGGTATCACTGGACTTGTTCTAACTTTGACAATCCAGATAACAAAGGATTTATACCGAAGTGTGAATGTTATAAAAACAAAAAACACACATACAAGCAAGTATACTTTTTTCACATTTCACCCAACATAGAATACTGTTTCCCAGTATATTCTATGGTGTGGTCAATGGCATAAATGTGCTGTTTGGTTTGAGTGAAGAAAAAGATGGTGAGGGACATGAACCCTTATCACTTTCCACTGCTAATATATACCGCAAACTCACTTCCACAAATAGTTTCCTCCAGAGGCAGAGCTGGTACCCCCTATTCCTAACAAGAGGTATCTCTGTAGGCCAATACCTTTGTGCTAAATGAAACTGTTCTAATGACATCACTTTCCAGCAGGAATGCTCTAGATTTTATCATAAATTTAGATTGTCTCTATTAAAAATTGACCAGATTCAAACTAAAAAAAGATTCACTTATCAGGTGCATCAGTACCTTTGTCATCAAGAACCATGACATCAAAAAAATTCTTTAACAATACTGGTCACTTCTAAGTTCAAATTCCGAATTATCCAAAGTATTAACCAGCTATCCCTGCATAACCTATCAAGAAGGAAACACTTGGGTGATTTATTAGTTCACAGTCACGTATCAGAATCACAAACACCCCATTGGTTTACTTCCTCTATTGTGGGCACCTTCGCATGTAGTAGATGTACATTATGCCCTCATTTAACAAAAATAAACATGTTTATTAACCCACATGATGCCAAAGAGTACACCATCCAATATACTTCATTAACTGCGAAACCACTGCAGTTGTATATGATGCCAAATGCCCATGTCCCAAAATCAAAGTGGGCAAATCGTTTCAACAATTATGGAGGCGCATCTAAATACATGAGCTGCAGAAATACACATACTGATACACCTTTAGCCAGGCATTTAAGAATGTACCATCATAATGATCCTAAATGTTTGCAATTGTGGGACATTTGACAAGTGACAATGAGACCAAGGAGAGGAAATTTATACAAAAATGTTTTTTTCAGGAGATGGTTCGCTGGATTTTTTCACTTGTAGGCTCTGGCACCAGTGGGCCTTAATGAAGGATTTACCTTTCCATCATTCTTATGAGGCACTATAAACCATTAGTCTATATTTGTCAGACCTTATTTAAGGCTCTGATAGCTGAACATAATGTTTTTCTTTAAGCAACTATGACCTCTAGGTACAAGGGCTTTATCATGTGGTGACTAGAGGTTTTTGAGAGTAAAAACAGGATGCGTACCAAACACAAGTAGCTCACCTAGAAAACATAGTTATATTCAACAGAATACTGCACTCCACTGGATTTCAGCTTACATATAGTTCAATAAATTATGGGCAACATGTATGCATGGGACTGTACCAGAAGTCTGGCGTCTTTTTAGCCAAAAAACTAGAGCAGCCCCATTCGCTCTATTTGTAACTCCAATATCAGGCGAATGACAGAGTGCCCGCGGCACTTTGTAATACACCTGAGATCAGGGGTCATGCTGGAGGCGTGTTGCACTACAGTGGTATGAAGCTACACATTTATTACTTCAGTATGGAAAATCCAGGCGCATCACTGCTGGAACAGGTACACTACTTTAAAAGTGGTTTACCTGAGCCAGAAGTGTCGCTTTGTAGCTAGAAAGTTCTAAATCTGTGAACCGCAGTAGAACAGTTTAATAGATTCAGGCGCATTCTACACTACAAATGTGCCCCAAAAATGGCGTCTGGGTGCCAAAATACATACATGTCACCCTATGTGACTAAATGGCTCAGACAATGACTGAGATAATATTACACTTAGTATGTCCAGTCTACGTATAGACCTCAGCATTACTCTCCAGGGCATGGCACTAAGTTATCTCTAGTCCATATCTATCTAATGACTGCTTTCAGCAGAGCATTGCACTGAGCCATGTCTAGCTCATTTATACCTAATGACAGGAATCCTTTCAGCAGTGCATTGCACTGAACTAACTTCAGTCCACACGTATTTAATGATAGGAATACTTTCAGCAGAGTATAGCACTGAACTGTCTCCAGTCTACATATATCTAGTAGTGATCATTTATCACCTAGATAACACGAAATGCTTCTGTTTCATGCCTCTAGAAAGTATGTTTTTTCTACCTATGTTAGATTTTTTTCATCTGCTTGTAGCTCATCGCCCCTAAGTGATTTTGTGTGTAGGGTTGCATAGCAGAGTGAGTTTCCTATTGGCTCCCTCTTGTTCATCCTTTCTTGGAGGCTTGTCTCTCAACCTACCCCCCTATTGATATTTTGCTCATGATGTGTGATGTCATCATTTTGGGCTATTTAAACATTGTTCAGCATCACAGCCCTCATTTGCTACTTTGCCCCTGAAGACGCTGTTTTTATGGTGGGGAACATAGCTAATACCTTTTAGCTTAGTCAGTCAGTGCAATTTACAAGCTAGCTAGTTTACTGCAGGTACTAGAATTATTAGCTAGGCAGGAACTGAAAGTTTATCAATTAATCATGCAAAGGCTGATTTTTTTAAAGGACTTAAATCAGTTGCTTTAAAAGGTAAGTTTCAGCGGGGGTAGGCAGGAATTTTTCTATTAGTTTAGCTTGGGGGAAAAAAATTGGCACTATGCTTTTTTTTTTAGTGAAGTAGTTAATTTCACCTATAATTAACCCCTTAACGACCTTGGGCATATCAGTACGTCCCATGGCCGCTAAGGGGCTTTGCAGGGGGATCGCTCCACGCCCCCCCCCGCACAGCCGCCGGGTGTTAGCGGCAAAATCGGCCTAACACCCGCAGTCGGCCGGCGCTGTTTTACCCATCAGGAAACCGCGGCAAAGATGGCACGGCGTCTGAATTAATGCCGATCGGTGCCGCTAAACCGATCGGTGCGGTGATCGGCATAAGCGCAGCTATGCTGCGCCTATCTGATCACCGGGCATTTTTGGTGGGGGAGCCTTGGGAAGGCTCCGGTCACTTACCCGGGCCCGGGTTTGCCCCACTTCCGTCCGCAGACAGGAAGTGGGAAACCGCCATCTTTGTACACCCTAATGCATTTGCCTATGCAATGCATTAGGTTGTATTAACAATCGCCCCCACCTAGTGGTCAAGTACCACAGGTGGCCTCAATGTTACAGTAAAAAAAATAAAAAATAAAGTTTTTAAAGTACAAAAAAAAAGTATTAAAAGTCAAATCACCCCCCTTTCCCCATTTTACAAATAAAATCATTAAAATAATAAAAAAGTTACAAATATTTGGTATCCCGCGTCCGAAAAAGTCCTGATCTATAAAAATATAACATCATTTATCCCGTACGGGTAACCCGAGAAAGAAAAAATTCCAAACGCCAAAATTGCGTTTTTTGGTCATTTTTTCGTCACTCAAAAAATAGAATAAAAATTATCAAAAAAAAATCGCTGCATTCCAAACTGCTAGCGATAAAAAGTACACTTCAGCCCGCAAAAAATGCCCCCTCACTGAAAGTCCGTAGGTGTTAGTACAAAAAAATTATTGGGCGCGACAAAATGGCGCCATGGCGCAAATTTCAAAAATAGAAAATGTTTGGAATTTTTTTACGGTACCAAAGCATTACAAAAACCCTACATATTTGGTATTGCCGGATGCGTAACAACCTGAAGAATACAGATAACACATTATATTTACCAAAGATTGAACGCCGTAAAAGCAAAAACCCCCCGCAAACAAAGGCGAAAATACATTTTTTTCACAATTTGTCCCACTTGGAATTTTTTTGTGCGGTTTCCCCAGTAATATTTTATAGTATATTGAAAAAACACCATTGAAAGTAAATCTTGTCCGGCAAAATAAAAGCACTCAATGTCTATGTAGGTGGAAAAATAAAAAAGTTATGGCTTTCAGAAGGCGAGGAGGGAAAAACGAACGTCTCACCAAAAAAAAAACGCCTGGTCCTTAAGGGGTTAAAGGGGATTTATCGTTTGAGCTGCTCGTGCTGTTCTGCTAATTTTCTCAGATTGAGTTTTTAAATCCAGGGGCGTGTCTTCCTCTCAGCAGGTGTGTCTCCCCTCCCACGAGGCCCTGTCTCCCCTCACTGAAGAACTGTGACATCATCATTTTGTTTTGAACAGGGATGCAGAGGGTTGTCTGTATATAACAGCTCTGTAGCCTCCTGCATGCTTATGTCTTTCAGCCTTGAGGCTCCACAAGCTGCAGCAAGCCACCTATTATATCTATTATATTTTCTTAGTTTAAAACACTGAAAGCCAGCAGCTTTAACTTCTGTTCTAGTGGGATTCAACCAAATTGTACTGACAACAGGCAGAGACCTTACTCAACTACAAGGACAAAATGTCAGCTTCAAGTAAAGACCTCTGCTTGCTGTCAGTAATATGAGTGAAAACAGTGGGGGGGAGAAGCACATCAGCTTTGAGAGAAGAACCTGCTGAACCTGTAACTGACTTGGGCTGATGGTGTAGCGGTAGAGTGTTGGTTTATGACGAAGGGGTTTGGAGTTCTTGTCCCCTCACAGGGTTTATTTCCCCCCCCCACCCCTAAATTCTACACATATGTAGAGAGACCTAAAATATATATGTCAATCTCTATAAAGATATATATACACATACATAGCTCCCCTATATCATGTCTCATCCCTGAGAGTATATGCAATGTATCACATATGTTGGAAGTGCTTGGTGTGACTGTGAGGATGGGACACTATATAGGGGAGCTTTCTGTGTGTTTGAGTATATATATAAAATTATAGATGTATACACATATATTTTCATATGTGTAAAATTTAATAAAACAAAAAAAAAACAAAAAAAAAAACAATGGGGACTTGAAATCCCAACCTCCGGCTTGACAAGCTGATCACCTATTCACTGTACTATACAAGCAGCTCATACAGACACAGTGTTGAATCCTTATGTTATACAATACAGATGATGACGTCATAAGGAGGCGGGGCTTGCATTCGATATGAGGAACAGAACGCCTTCTTTTCAAAGTTCAAACTGAACCTGTGAGGAGGTGAATCAACCTCTTGGCAAAATCCCTTTAAACAGCCAGTGATTGCCCAGATCATCACCATAGAGCTGAGATGTACATAGAGCCAGCAGACTCTGGTTTCACTATCGATTTTAACAGCTCAGAGGGGAGTAAACACAGAGTGTGCAGGCAGCCAATCACAGCGCAGGGGGCGTGGCCATGACGTTTCCTGTCCAGGGGCATATCCTAACAGGCTGAATGAAATGTCAGCCAGCCAATCACAGTGCAGGGGGCGTGTCTAAGGCACAGGAATCGACCCAGGGGCGTTCTGACCCAGCAACAGCAGAAATAGAAGACAGATTTACAGCGAAACTGATATCTGCTAAATCCAAGTGACAGAGGTAATGCAACCCAATTACAAAAGTGCTTAATTTTACTGTCCCCATAATCTGAGACATGATCTTTGTAACGATAAAACCCCTTTAAGGACGGTACTATATAAGTAACTGAAGGTGTTGATCAAATGTAACAAGCCACCTATTCATGAATAAACTACCACCATATCAATAAAATTATTTTTTATATAGCATATATTAAAAGACAGTTAAAATTAACATGGGTATGCAGTGATTTTGGTGCCAATGTTGTCTGAACGGTTTTATATTACATTTATGGTGCTGATTAAGAATATGGCTTTGGCTTTGCCAGATTGGCTCTAGTTTATTAATTAGCACAACATATTTGAAAAGCATTCAGAATTGCAAAAATATTATTATTTGAGTTACAACTATTAATTAAATAGTCTAGCATCATGGAAAAAATAAATTAAAAATAACTTAGTGACAGGAAAAAATTATGTATTATTTAATTCATTAATACATTATTAATTAGTTATTGTTATTAATGTCAGTGCTTCAAAAAAACGCTGCTTATGCAATATTCTTTTATGTGTGTCATCAAGACAATCACGTTGGAGACTCCAATGGTAGTCTGCCATCATGTGTAAGTCTCAACTGCCTTGATATCTCTCCTTCTTCACATTCATATCCTGGTGGAACCTCTCGCCATGCTTCTCGCTGAAGTCTCCAAGGTTATCTGGAAATCTGTTTAAATGGCTAGGGAGATAGTGCATCTTTATGCTCACCTTAACTCCAAAATTTGTGAAGTTAGCAAGCATGTCTTTCACCAATTCTTCATCAATGTCTTCTTTGTAGTTCATTACAACAGAAACAAAACTCTTCCAAGCTGAAGCCTCAGTGCCGTACATGCATTTGGTAAAATTGGAGATGTTCATGAGTTTATGAATATAAGGACCCTCAAAGATTCCAGTTTTTGTTGTTCAATGCCTACAGTCCAGGAATGATCCTACAAAATGTACTTGATAGCAAATATTCATTTTGTCCAAACCAAACAAAATTGCTCATCAATCCTAGCCTAATATGAAGTGGTGGGGGAATGATTTTGTTCTTGTCCACCAGCAGCTTCTTGAGGATATTCACAGCGGCAACAATCATTTCTTCCCTTGTAGACCATGACAATTTTGTCCAATGATCTTGCTTTGCCCTGATATCCCAGAGGCACACGAAGCATGGGTATTTTGTGTATCCAGATTGCTGTCCAAACTAGAAGTTCACCATCTTCAGATCAACACAAATCAACCACTTACGTGAATGATAACAGATTTTCTGTAATACGATTTTTACATTTTCATATTCTTCTTTAAGTTTTGCTGAATGAGCAATGGGAAGAGATGCATGACGGTTACCATTGTCCAAGAAAACACATTTCAAGCTTCTAACAGAGCTCTCTATAAAAAGCCAACAATCTTCTGATCAATTTTCTGTTACTCCCATTTGAAATATAATTACTGGAAATATCATGCAGTATACACGTATTCTTTCCTCTTGGTAAAGTGATTGAGCGATTTACGTTGGCTATCGACAACGATCGATAGTTCGATATCTCGCCACCATCGATAATGTTTCGATAGTCGATATACGATCATCCTCCGATGACCATTAAAGTCTAAGGGAGGGCAACAACAACCTTCAATCTTACCCCCCAAATAGGGCTGGAGACGCTGGAATTAACAGCCACACAGTCAAATGAGATACCTGCTAAACATCTAAGTGCACACACTTAGGCTATAAAAGCCACAGAAAAAAAGTCACAACTACCATTCACTATCCCGTACCCTTTTGTGCCACAGCATGACCCTTAACCTGCATCACCCACAAAATTAAAACAGTGCCAGAAGGCAGATATGAAAATGAACCATCATTTACTTGAACTGGACATTTGAATACCTGTCCTGGAAATGCAGCATGAGCCCCAAACCGTGCATGACCCCCACATTTAAAAAGATAGCCGGAAAAAGGAGTCATTTCAACCACCATTTTAGTTTCACTGGACATATGACTATACCTGTACCTGGCCACAGCATTAGCCCCAAAACTGCATGACCCCCAGATTAAAAAAGTGCCCCAGGAAAAAGGAGTCTTTTCCACCACCATATGTAGTTTTCACTGACATTGACTATGCCTGTCCTGGGCCACAGCAGAGCCCCAAACCTGCACTAACCCCCAGATTTAAAAAGTGCCGGAAAAAGATCTTTCAACACACCATTTAAAGTTCGACTGGACATTTAGACAACTACCAGTCCTTGGCCACAGCATGAGCCCCAAACCTGCATGACCCACCACATTTAAAAATGCCAGAAAAAAGGAGTTCTTTCAACCACCATATTAGTTTCACTGGACATTGGACTATACCTGTCCAGGGCCACAAGCATAGATCCCCAAACCTGCATAACCCCCCAGATTTAAAAGTGCCGGAAAAAGGCGTCTTTCCAACCACCATTTTTAGTTTCACGGACATTGAACTATACCCTGTCCTGGCCACACAAGAGCCCCAAACCTGCATGAACCCCCACATTTAAAAAGTGCCGAAAAAGGAGTCTTTCTAACCACCATATTTAGTTTCACTGGACATTGACTATACCTGTCCTGGGCCACAGCATGAGCCCCAAAAACCTCATAACCCCCAGATTTTAAAAAGTCCGAAAAAGGAGTCTTTCAACCACCATTTTTGTGTTTCAACTGGACATTGAACTATACCTGTCCTGGGCCACCAGCATTAGCCCAAACCTGCATGACCCACACATTTAAAAAGTGCCAAAAAAGGAGTCTTTCAACCCACATTTTAGTTTCACTGGACATTGACTAAACTGTCCCTGGGCACAGCATGAGCCCCAAACCTGCAAGACCCCCCACATTTATAAAAAGTGCCGGAAAAGGAGTCCTTTCAACCACCATTTTAGTTTCACTGACATAGACTATACCTGTACCTGGCCACAAGCAGAGCCCCAAACCTGCATGACCCCCCAACATTAAAAAGTGCCGAAAAAGGAGTTCATTCAACCACCATTTTAGTTTCACAGGACATTGGACTATACTGTCCTTGGGGCCACAGCTAATGAGCCCCAAACCTGCATAACCCCCAGATTTAAAAAGGCGGAAAAAGGAGTCTGTTCAACCACCATTTTAGTTCACTGACATTGACTATACCTGTCCTGGGGGGCCCCCCCACCAGCATGAGCCCCCAAACCTGCAAACCCACACATTTACAAAGTGCCAGAAAAAGGAGTCTTTCAACCACCAATTTTAGTTTCACTGGCCATTGACTTATACCTGTCCCTGGGCCACAGCAATGATCCCCAAACTCTGCATAACCCCCAGATTTAAAAAGTTCCGGAAAAAGGAGTCTTTCAACCACCATTTTAGTTTCACTGGAAATTGACTATACCTGTCCTGGCCACAGCATTGAGCCCCAAACCTGCCAATGACCCCCAGATTGTAAAAAGTGCCGGAAAAGGAGTCTTTTCCCAACCACCGCATTAGTTTCACAGACTTTGACTATGCCTGTCCTGGGCCACTGCATGAGCCCAAAACCTTGCATAAACCCCCAGATTTTAAAAATGCCGGAAAAAGGATCTTTTCAACCACCATTTAGTTTTCACTGGGACATTGAACTATACCTGTCCTGGGCCACAGCCTGAGGCCCCAAACCTGCATTGACCCACACATTTAAAAAGTGCCCAAAGGAAAAAGGAGTCTATTTCCAACCACCAATTTAGTTTTCCACTGGACAATGACTATACCGTCCTGGGCACAGCAAGATCCCCAAACCTGCATAACCCCCATATTTAAAAAAGATCCGGAAAAAGGAGTCTTTCAACCCCCATTTTTTAGTTTCACTGGACATTGACTATACCTGTCCAGGGCACAGCATGAGCCCCAAACCCTGCATTGACCCCCACATTTAAAAAAGTGCCGGAAAAAGGATCCTTTCAACCACCATTTTAGTTTCACTTGACATTGACTATAAACCTGTCCTGGGCCCCACAGCATTACCCCAAACCTGCATAAACCTCCCCAGCTTTAAAAAAGGTGCCGGAAAAAGGAAGACTTTCAACACCACCATTCTTAGTTTCACTGGCCTTGACTCTACCTTCCTGGGCCACAGCATGAGCCCCCAAACCATGCATGACCCCACACATTTAAAACAGTGCCAGAGAAAATGGAGACTTTCAACCACCATTTAGTTTCACTGGACATTTGGACTATACCTGTCTGGCCGACAGCAAATGAGCCCCAAACCTGCATGACCCCATTTTAAAAAGTGCCGGAAAAAGGAGTCATTCACAACCACCAATTTAGTTTCACTGGACATTGAATATGCCTGCCTGAGGGCCACTGCATAGCCCCAAAACCTGCCTCACCCCCAGAAATAAACAGTGCCGGAAAAAGGAGTCTTTCCACCACCATTTTAGTTTCACTGGACATTGACTAACCTGCCTGGGCCACAGCATGGAGCCCCAAACCTCATGACCCACACATTTAAAAAGTGCCAAAAAAAGGATCTTTCAACCACCAGTTTTAGATTTCACTGACATTGACTATACCTGTCCTGGCCACAGCATGATCACCAAACCAAGCATAAAACCCCCAGATTTACAAAGTGCGGAAAAAGGAGTCATTCAACCACCATATTTAAGTTTCACTGGACATTGACTTATACCTGTCCTGGCCACGCATGAGCCCCCAAACCTGCATGACCCCCCACATTTAAAAAGTGCCAAGAAAAAGGAGTCTCTTCAACCCACCATTTTAGTTTCACTGGACATTGACTATACCTGGTCCTGGGCCACAGCATAGACCCGCAACCTGCAGGACCCCCACATATAAAGTGCCGGAAAAGGAGTCTTTCAACCAGCATTTTTAGTCTCAACTGGACATTGACTATACCTGTCCTGGTCCACAGCAATGAACCAGGGCCAGAGTTACAGAGGGTGCGGTTAAGAGCCCAGCTGGCGTCCGTCATCAATAACACGCAGTTAAAATGCCCTGATGACGCAGCAACGAAAACTGTCGTGCTGAAGCCGAAGTGCAAGCGGAAGTGTGAGAAACTCCATCCCTTCCCTCAGTACACCATTCAATACCTGGGTAGCGCTTGCCCACTCCGTATGAGTTTGGACCAATTGAGCTTCCACTTGGAAATACGGGGGTTAACGCTCCTGTTACAACCCAGGTAGCCCTTTATACTTGGCATTCTTTTTCTCATTTTACTCCAACTTGCAGGAGAAATGGTAATCTGTACTTGTTCTCAGTCCGATGCTCCATACTCCATGCCTCTGAATAACCTATATCTGGTCAAGTTTCCTGTACCTCCCTTGTACAATTCAGAGGAAATTTTTTAACAGCTAATTATTGTACATGCAAGTTTTTTAGTACTTTAAATCCTAGAAGAGAAAAAACCAAAAAATGGAGTGCGTATGAAAAATGTTTGCAAGATAAAATTAACTTTTACTTCACAATTTAAAATAATATGCGCTGAGCATTAAAGACACAAAGATCAAACAAACACACATAAGTGCCAATGATAAAATGGCGCATAAAAAAACTACAAACTCGAGCGATCACAGTGGTTCTCCACCCCATGTAGACTGTTAGAAGCACTCGCCCCGTACAAGGCGACCCCTCACCAACACACGGTCCTGGAGTGCTTACCCAATAGACTCAAGTCTATACCCATACGGTGGTAACATACAATGTCCCAACAAGTTTCTCACCCCACCCACAGTCTCGTCAGGTGAACCAATAGAAAGTGATGTATATAATCTAGAGATGTGGATCAAAAACTTCAGAAACTGAGGGTATGAACGACGGATAAAGTTACCCCAATTTTTCCAGTCCCATATTAGATGATATAACACATGACAAATCACATAGTGCAGGTTAATATATATTAAACTGCTGCTGGGGTATATGCAGCCATGTCATGTGTATTGAAAACAGAGGATGATATTATAAATACAACTGTCCAATCAATTCCCAACACCTAGCAGAACCCCAAACCCACAGCAGCGCAGACATAAAACTATCAGAGAGAAGAAAGTCCGTACTTACCAACACAGAGAATGCATATAATGCAGGTCAAAGAGCGTATGGCTCAAAAAAGACACACGGGAGGGTCTAAGGGTGTGCCCGCCGTTTGATTTGAATGCACAGCAAGAGCCTTAAATGTGACGGAAGCGTATGTACTCTAATCTGTCACCGTGGCAACCCGGTCACATGCCATGCTCCTTCCTCCGACACTTCCTGCCCCCCCCGTGCCCTCCAGGGCGCGAAGTCCGGGGCAAAACTTCCGCCCTGAAGTGCTGGTAAGTGTGTACGCGCGCATATGCGCGCACAACGCACTTCCGCCCACACATGCCGAGTGTCCGAACGGCCACTTCCATCCACTGGTATAATGGTAAAAAACGACAAGTAAGGTTTTCAAGTGCAATGTTTCAGTACATAAAGTCACAAGAACAACGGCCATTCGGATGGGGCACGGCAAAAATCTCAGCTCGCAACCCAATGGACAGAAATCAAATGTAAAGATAGATCTTGTTTGGCATCCTCCTGGTAGTAATCAGGAGGGATCAGATAAGACACAGATAGTAAGTAATATGACACAATTGTACTCAGTAATGTACAGTTGACATAGTTTTTAAAATAGAGTACAAAGGACATATGTTAGTTAGTCTAGAGGAATATACCGAGATCAGAAAATAGAAGCATATTATTGACTCAATTAAAACAAATATCAATAAAGCTGCTTGATAAAGCTGTGGAAATTCAAAAGATAATCTCCCTATTGGGGTACTATCAGAGCCCCACAATATGCTAACCACACTTAAAATAGCACCTAAAACTATAGCTGTCATTGAGTCCTGTGGGTAAGCAGTTCTAGAGTATAGATCCAAAAGGTTTCACGTCTGAGGAGATCCATATCCAATTCCCTATCCTTTCATTAGGTATTAGGATCACATTCCCATAAATATTGAGATCCTTAGAGACACCACCCCATGTTGACTCCAGATATGTCTGGATACTGGATGTCTCTTTTGTTACGAATTCACATAGATGTTCATCCTATTCTCCTTTCGCAACCTCCCCGTGTGGGTCTTTACCCACATAATCCAGTCCCACATGGACATCGGAGCCGAGTAGATCACACCTTTTGAACGACAATTTATGAACTGTTTAATCAAAATGACTGTCCGTTTTAGTACTCCTGAAAGTTTATTCCAGTTTTCAAATGTGGACAAGCCTATGCAACTGCTACATTTGTAGCAACTTTTGCTGTTGATTATCCACATCGAGTCCATTTTGAGGGGGTACATAAAGAGCTACTCCACAAGACAATCTGGAGACACTCTCCCTTCCTGACGTGATGGCTGGTCTCAGACCTATTTTTCTTTGAAATCAGATCCATTAGGAGGATATCCCAGTGTTTAGTTAGTATACCTTACGGACTTTCATTAGAGGCTGCAACAAAAGTTCCTATCAATCTATGATTCCCTGAATCAAATGATCTCTCTTTCATTTTAGTAGCCAAAAGACATTTCCTGTCCGTGCGGAGTGGCAGAGCGATATGATTCCTTGAGTAACCCCTCCCGGGTACCTCTTTTCCCTGAATCACTCACACAAGTCCTTTTGCCCTGATGAACAAAATGCATTTTAGAGAGGAACAATTACGACGCAATCTCAAGATTGTCCTCGTGGAGTATTCGTATTCTTTAAAAAGGATAGGGGTGGCTACTACTCCAATGCCGGCGTGAATTACACGCCGTCTCCTTACTGAAAGATGGGTGTAGAATTCATACTGTGTGTGTCACCATCATGTCCTTATGTTACTCATCAACATCCAGGAAGCTAGTTTGGTGGGATCTATCTCATAGGTGAACCTGAGTCCAATATAGTTTTGATATAAACTGCATGAACTCTATGAATCCTCTTTTTTCCCACACCACAGGACAAAGATATCAACAATATATCTTGTAATAGAATTGGCAATGTTTTTCAATGTGTTTGAGGGTTCATCGCCAAAGACTAATTGTATCCCCTCCCACCACCCCAAGTATAGATAAGCATAACTTGGGCGCAGTACGTTGCCCATGGCGTTTCCTCTCAATTGATGATATACTTTCCCAATTGAATAGAAAAAATTCTTATTGTGATAGACAACATTAAGAGGTCCAACATACAAATTAATTATGTAGTATCAAACTGGTATTTGACCCCTCCCTCTAAGAAAATGTTCCAGTAGCCTTGATCCCCAGTTCATGTGGAATAGAGGTATAGAGTGGACTCCACATCAATGCTTCCCAATGAAGCTGTCCTTATGGGTACCATAATACCAACAATTTTCCTTATGGAAGTCCAATGTATCCCTTTGTGTAAGACGATAGCGGGAATTCTACAAATGGTATTAAGGACCGTGATCAACGTAATATCCCACAATATTGTGTGAGGCATCCTATACCCGACACTAATCGTCTCGCCCTTCAACGGGTTTACACCCATATGTATTTGGGGAGACGCATCAAATGTCTAGCTATACGTGGAAATATGGGGAAAAGGAACTCCACTGTACATTAACTGCGTACCAGTTTGTGTCAATATACTTAACAAATCTTGTCATATCTGATCCATCTGATAACTACCAGGCGGATAGCCAAACAAATCTATCTTATATTTTGATTTCTGTCCCATTGGGGTTGCGAGACGAGATTTTTGCCGTGCCCCATCCAAATGCCGTTGTTCTTCATGTTGTGCACATTAAGTACTAAACATTGCACTTGAAACTCACCTTACTTGTCGTATTTTACATTATACAGTGGACGGAAGTGGCCGTTCGCAACTCGTCAATGTGGGGCTGAGAAGTAGAGTTGTGCGCGATATTGCGCGCCACACACATACCAGCACTCAGGCGGAAGTTATTGCCCGACTTCGCGCCCTGAGGGCGGAAGTGACGGAGGACGGGAGCAAGCATGTGACCGGTTGCCACGGAGACCAGCTAGAGTACCTCCACCTTCCGTCAATTATAAGCTGCCTGTGCATTCAAACAACGGCGAGCACACCATAGCCCTCCCTCCCGGTGTCCTTTTTGAGCCCATACGCCACTATGACCTGCAATATATGCAAATCTCTGTGTTGGGTAAGTACGGCCATTCTTTCTCTGATGATATATGTCCTGCGCGCTGAGGGGTTGGGGTCGTCATGTGTTGGAAGAGGATTGGACAGTTTTGTATTATAAATATCATCTCTGTTTTCAAACACAGACAGGGCTGAAAATTACCCCAGCACATTTTTGTATATTTAACCTGCCTATTTATTTGTCATTTTATAGACATCTAATATGGACAGGAAAAAATGGGGGAATTTTTATCCTTTTCTACCCTCATTTTCAATTTTTTGACCCATCTCAAATTTATAACTCACTTCTTTGGGTTCCCGAAAACTGTGGGGGGTCGAAACATTTTGGGGACATTGAGATTACCCGTAAGGGTAAGACTTAGTAAAATAGGGAAGCCCCAACCGTTAGGGTCGCCCTTGTCGGGGGCGAGTGCTCAAACATCTACACGGGTGTGGAGACCCCCCCGTGACTCGCAAGTTAGTAGTTTATTAATGCGCCATTTTTTCTTTGGGGCAAATTTTGGTTTTTTGATTTGGTATTTAATGCCCCACAATTTTTTAAAATTTGTAAGTAAAATTTAAATTTTTTTTATATTACCAATTATCATACGCCCCCCTTTTTTGGTTTTTCGTTTATTTGCATGGGTAATTACCTAACCCCCAAAACAAACTATTAGGATAATTTCTTTTTTTTCTTTAATTCTAAAAAACACTTTTTTAAAAACGGATGAATCCACCTGTTTTGTTTCTCTTTTTTACTTGTATTAAAATGGGTTGTCTCAATAAAGGGATGATAGCTATGTTAAAGATCTTGCATAAAAAACAAGTCATTTTGCAATATGTGTCCATTAACAGTGTGTACCTATTCCTGTTTCTGTCAGCACCATCACCCTTGAGCCACTTTGACCATTGTGAAGAAACAAATGTCTGTTAGAAACAACATTTTTTGATAGGACCTGTAGTATAGCTGATGTCACAGCAAAAATGCCTCCAAAAAATTCAAGCATGACCCTTGAGCCACTTTGGACAATTGTAAAGAACAAATGTCTATTAGAAACAACATTTTTTTGGATAGGACCTGTAGTATTGCTGCATTTCAAAGTGTTGGGGGTCGTTTACCAACATTGGGGGGGTTCACCCGTTTGCCCCGGTATTCCAAATTTCGTTCGGAGGAACTTATTATCGGCCGATAAGAAGAAACTGAGTCAGACACAGGGTCTTGGGTCAAATTTCGTTTCATTGTTCCAGCACAAAACTGAACTGACCGAACTTCACCAACATTTTTGTTAACTACAATCAAGGATAAACGCAGGCGCGTAGAGAAAAGAGGAAAGGATGTATGTCCATATTTAGGCAGCTTCTAGGTACAGTTTTATTGGTCCGCACTGGTCCTGGGTTGAGAAAGTCCTAGCCACAACTTCAGTGATTTTCCATTGTTTAAACCTTCTTCAGACAGAGAACCTGATAAGCTGATGTTACAATCCTGTACAGTAACCATCTTAGCTTCGTTCATAATTGCTGCATCATTTTTTCACAAGATGGCCATTTTATCTGAGCTGTCTTTTTAAGAGAAAAGCTTGGGATTTCATAAATTATACATAGTAACCAATATGTTTCAAAACTCTCTACCTTCACAATCCCCCTAAAGGACCCAAGCTTTTCTCCACTGTCCCTATTGTCCTTCCTGAATCTAAGCATTGCATAGGTAGCTTTGGAAAACTGTCACACTGGGGGTAAAGGGTGTGGGATTTCTTCAGAAGAATTGTGAGGAAAACCCCTCTAAGGGGGGGGGGGGTATTCAACACGCAACTTCAGTAACCTAACTAACAGTGTGTGGTTTTCCCATGAACTGTCCTTCAAATCAGCGAATTGACTCTTGGTTCATACTTATGGGGGGTCTTGGTAGGAAGGGATGTCTGTGGTGTCTCTTTCATCACTGCTCATCAGAGGCTCCTGTTCGTGCATAAGGAAAGTTCCTGGGTGTGGGACTCCTCTGCAGCTATCCTGGCCAATAGATTTGTTGTAGAGGGGAATGCAGCAACACAGTACAAAAACAGTAGCACCAATAATATAATTAGTAGTACCATGCCCACGCTGCTGTAACAGCGCTTCCAGCCTCCAGTCAATTCAGTCAGCCAGGAGGCCCAAGAGTGTCCACTCCTGAGTTCTCCTAAGTTCCTTGGACAGACTCTTTATTTACCTAGGGCAGATAGTGATTTTTTCCATTCACTCCTGTGTTGTCGGTATATAGGTGCAGCATTCTTCACTATATGCCACAAACCTCTCCTTTCTCAGCCAGCACCATGTCGTGGCTAATCGGTTCAGTAAGGTTCATCCTTGTATTGGGGCCTAATTCTTCATTGACTCGCTGAAAACCATCTCTACTGTTCAGTAACAAACCTTTGTGATTATAATAATGGTCATTATCCGTCTCTTTTTTATAATTTGAACTTGGGGTATGAAGGGAAGCGAAGCCTGCAGCCATTTGATCTAGCGCTGTGAAACTGATTGGGACCCCCCTTGGCACTCCAATAGAATCTATATCCTACATTGACCCGTGTAAATAGCATTTTCATTCCCGGGCGTGTACTACACAAGTAATAATACCCCCTGTCACAAAGGATCGAGGTCCATACCTGCGGGGAAAGACATTTTTCTGGCAGGGATTATTGGGGAATATATCACAAGCATCAAATGAAAAGGTTTGCACACTTTGGTTAATGTCCATCCAAAAAATCACTATAGCATTAGCTATAGGTAAAACTAATAAAAGGTTATAATACAATCATTTTGTCACTGGGTCCCTCGTTTTACAAATGAGAAGCATGATCCAATCGTGGTTCCCCTCCAATTTCACCGCAGTGGGGGTAATCAGGATAAAACAGTGAAGGCCTTCAAATCTGGGCTCCAGGCAATTCCTCCTTATATGCCTCTTTATGTACACTCGATCTCCTGGTTTGAAATCATGTACCGTTTCCCCTGTGGATTCTGGAAGACAAGCAGAGACTGCAGCATGCAAATTAGTCAACTCTTTAGACAATTCAATCACAAATTGTACAGTCCTGTCACTATTTTCCCCTAACTCTTGCTCCCTGACCTCAAACACAGAAGGAGGCTTCCCAAACAGTATCTCAAATGGGGTTAGACCATGTTTTGCTTGTGGGGTGTGCCTAACGTGATACAGAACAATTGGGAGAAGGTCTGGCCAGGGCAAGGGGGACTCAGCAGTCATTTTTGACAACTTATTCTTGAGGGTCCCATTCATTCTCTCTACCTTCGCAGAGCTTTGGGGATGGTACGGCGTGTGCAGGCCCAATATTCTACCCCTTAACAATGTTCCAAAGTTCTCGGAAAAAACGAGGAAGAGAATGCTGGACCCTGGTCCGACTCTATCACCTGATGGACACCCAGATCGACAAGCTATTTCAGTAATCAGCTTCTTTGCCGTCACTTTGGAGGTCATGATTGGTTCACAGGGGTAGGCTTCTGGCCATCCTGAAAACATGTCTATTGCAACTAAGACCATAATTCATTACTTCCGCTCTTAGGCATCTGGATGTGGTCCCTTGAATCTTTGGAAGGGATATTCTGGCTTCGCCAAGTGCTGCATGGGAAGTTGAGCAGTTGGAAAGAACAAAAGAAAAAAAGGTTGAGGTGGTACAGATAGTACTGCTTGATTGTAGGCTGCAATCACATGAACTGATTCCTGGAGCATGGTACAAACTTCTGCACATAGCTGTGGTGGCCTGGATTCTTTCCCGATGGTAGCTCCATGGGCCCAGGCTGCAAATGGCAGGATACATTCGTCTAGGTAACAGACAAGGCACTGTGGCACTTCCAATTCCTCTTTCTGAGTTGCTCATCTTTCTTCCACTGTTGTTTCTCCTTTGCAGTTGCAGATGTTGTTCGCTGATTATTCTTTCTTGGGGGGCCCAGACGGGCTTCCAATCAGAGGCTGGGTTATCAGTTCCTGTTGTTTATATGGAATTCCATCTTCTGGGCTCTGGTGGTTACCCTAATGGGCTCAGGATCCAACTCACTGGATGACACTACACCAAGAGCTGCTGTTTTGCGGCTGGGTCTGCTGTCTGGTTTCCTCGGGTCTGTCTGTCTTTCACTTTGCCATGGGCCTTAACCTGATGGCTACCTTTGTGGGCAGCTTCAAGTGCGGCCATTGAGACTTGATCTGTACTGCATGCTTGACTGGGGTTCCCGTGCTTGTGATGAATCCTTATTTTTCCAGATGAGTCCAAAAGTCTTGTGCTATGCCATAGGCATACCTTGAATCAGTCCGTATATTGGCTGTCTTTCTTTTGGCCATTTTACAGGCGTCCTCCAGAGCTTGTAACTGCAACTTGAGCTGAAAAGTGCGGGGGCAGTGCTTCTGCCATGAGGATTTCATCTTCTGTGGTTATTGCAAATCCTGTATGAAAAGTCCCTCTTCAGTCGCATATCTTGATCCATCAGTCCACAGGTGTGAGAACCGCTTGGGGAAAAATTCTTCAGTCACATGTGAATGGGGGCAGCAGTCTGATCTTGTAAGGCTTTCAAAAAACAATCCATGGTGGTCATCATTTCTGGGTCATAGTACACTTCTGTTTCGTCCCCCCTGTGTAGTGAAGAAGAGTGCTGGGTGAGGGCAGCCGTTAAAAGAGCACGTAGCATAGATGGCGCTGATGAGTCAATATGCTTCGGCAAGGTCTGCTGTAGGACTTGCAGCAAGGTCATGGGGGGGCCTGAAATAAGTACAATTCAGGTCCAGGACGATTGTCTGCGGTCTTATCCAGTAAAATCTGTGCGGCGTGTACAGCCTTCAAGCAGTTGGGGCGCTGTTCCGAGCAATGGATCCAGACGTGCGGAATAGTTTCCCAAGGGCGTTGTTTCCAGCATGGGCTTGAGTGCGGACTCCAGAGGCGAGTTACATGGTGATGTACAGGATATTAGGGAAACAACGTTTTAGTAAGGTCTGGATCTGAATCTTCATGCTTTTTGAGACAAAACTGAAAGCAGTATGGAGTGAAATGTAGGACTTGAGGCCATAAGTCTGTGGTAGTGTTGTAGCCAATACTTTTTATTTTAATGTTAAAATTTTCAACACACTTCTACATTCATCCTTTTCCTTTAATACATCAATAATCTTACACATTAACAACATAACTTTTAACAATACCCAAATCCCCCCCAAACCAAAACAAAAACCCAAAAAAAAAAAAAAAACAAAAAAAAACAACCCCCCCAAAAAAACAAAACAAAAAAAAACCAAAAAAAAAAAAAAAAAAAACAACAAACAAAACCCCCAAAAAAAAAAAAACCAAAAAACAACCCCAAAAAAAACACCCCAATTATTTAACTTAATATATTTTATTTTTTTAAAAAATAAAAACAAACCCCCCCCCCCCCCCCAAAAAAAAAAAAAACAAAAAAACAACCAAAAAAAAAAAAAAAAAAAAAAAACCCCCCCCCCCCCCCCAACACAAAAAAAACACCAAACCCCCACCCCCCCCAAACACCCAACACCCAACAAAAACCCCCCCCCCCCCCCCACCAAAAACCCCCCCCCCCACAAAAACCCCCCCACCCCCCCCCCCCCCCCCCCCCCCCCCAAAAAACACCCCCCCCCCCCCCCCCCCCCCCCCCCCCCCCCTAAAAAATTTCCCCCCCCCCATAAATAATAAAAATGCTCCCCCCCCCCCCCCCCCCCCCCCCCCCCCCCCCCCCTATAAATTTTATCCCCCGCCCAAGCACCCCCCCCCCCCCCCCCCCCGCCCCCCCCCCCCCACCCCCCCAAAATTTACTGGCATCATGAGCTGCAGACGGGTCCGCTTTCAAGTAGATTCACAGGCAGGTGTCTTGTATACTAGAAACGGATCATCAAGTCAGGGAAGGGACCAGCATTAATTGGCACGGTGAGGGGCGACTTATGAATGTGACCCTCTACCCAATACAGCTAAGTATGTCTGAGGAGATTGGACCTCAGGGGGTATGGCTTCAGTGATAAAATTGCATAATTTTTGTAGGAAACATAAAGATACCGGAGGAGATAAGTGGGCGGGAGATGACGCTGGGTTCATGTTTGTGTCATCTATTTCATTAACCAGATCCAAACATTTGTAATAGCAGCATGTAAGCTGAATTGTTTCCTTGTCACTATCTTTGCATATAGACCCGGTCCCACTGCATGGATGTATGAGTAAACGTGCAAGGGAGATATCTCCTGCGCCCGTCTGGATAGCAGATCCCATCTCCACTTGGCCCTTTTCTTAGTTAATTCTCACAGTCCTGTTAGCCTCAGAAACCACCCCCCCGCTTTTTTCCATAATAATCTGCGCCAAAACCCCCTCGGGGTACAATTGAGGTTGGCGGGGTTAAACTATGCTCCACAGGTGGAGTGGTGATGTCCCATGACCAATGAGGAGAACAGTCATGACCACCTTGCGGGTTTTAACTGCAACTGAGCGTGGGATCCCACTCTTTCCAGATTGTGCTCGGTCCCAGCCGGGGGGGTACAGAACACGAGGGGCCTGGCCCATTCCGAAACCCCTCTGGGACCAAACGTGGATGAGACCACCGCCCTGCGGGTTCATCACTCTCCCCCTGAGTTTCTTGGGGCGGCTTTAGGGGTGGACTTAGGGAAGACATCATGTTCTTTCAGTATTACTTGTTCATCAAACATGCTAGCTTATCTTCATGATTTTTAATCAATTACACAGAGCGTAATTATGCTTTTTTCTTCCAGTCTCATATATTATATATATTTCACCATCCTTTCTCTTCGATCAAACTACACGACTGCACTTCTTTGGACTGAGCGCTACATTTCTATTACACCTTAGAGGCGAGGGAGAAATGTCCCCGAGCTAGCTACCCCCCCTAACAGAGGGCTTTGAAGCGAAGCCAAGGTTTTACACTCTGCCAGAATTTCAGTGTGAAGATAACAAGTGATGTAGCTTGAATCATAAAATTAACCTGAAATGCAGTTTTTTCTACCTACTAAAAACAGAAAATTTAACCATACAGTTTTTCTTCCTTATCCTTCCCTCCAAACACTTTCAACTTCACAAAACCTTCTTTTTGCAACTTTTGGCCACTGGAGGTGAGCCTGTGCCATCTCCAACCATCCTTTGTCAGATCACTTGCCCTCTTTGATTCTCCACTACCTTTAGATGGCTGCAATCTTCCTTCTTTGACAATCCACCAAACTTATACATTCGGAATGCATTTTTACATACTTTTTTCCCTTCTTTTCTACATCATTTTCTTCAACAGTCTCTGCCCCTATCGGCAACTTATGCTCTTTTATGAAACATCTTAAACATGTTTGGTGTTCTATGCTTAGGCGTCTCAAACCTGACAAAGGACTACGACAGCCGTGGCCATGGGCCTGTGCAGATCCGGTCTCAACAACACAAGGATTCTTTCAAATAAAAGTTCCCTGACTTAAACCAACAATAGTCCACCCTTTGTTGCCAAATTGTGGGGACCGTCTTCCCCGTCTTTGCCAGAACATATATGTATACTTATATATGTTCTGAATAATCCCTCAGGGATTATTTCTAACCGGACCCCCTGAATATTCTAGCAATAAACAGATTTGTCCCAAAATAACCGGAGACTCCCGTACCACTCAACAATTAACCTTAGAGGACTTGTCAAGGTTCCCACTATATTTCAGCACCCATACCGGGCAACGGGGTTAGTGACGACAAACAGGGACAATCCGAACTACTGGAAGCACAGCAAAATACAAAGTTCGAAACAGTAGCCGGCTGATCAAAAGTTTTCTAGGTTGAGTCTCTTTAATTGTGACACCCACGGACCAGATACCACAAGCAATCTACTAACCGGGAGACATCAAATGGCCAACAGCAGTTAAAATACATAAAATGCATCAACTTACGAGACCTTTAGAGGCTGCCAGTCCTCAATTTGATATCCTCGGATCCTCAAACGCCCGGGCAAAGGGTCGGGTCTCAAGGGGTCCTGCTGGATCAGATCCACCTCCTGGCTACGCCCCACGTTGGGGCATAATGTTGGGGGTCGTTTACCAAACATTGGGGGGTTCACCCGTTTGCCCGGTATTTCCAATACGATCGGAGGAACTTTTATTCGGCCGATAAGAAGAAACTGAGTCAGACACAGGGTTCTGGGTCAATTTTCGTTCATGTTCCAAGCACAACTGAACTGACAGAAACTTCACACAATTTTTGTGATAAACTACAATCAGATAACGCAGGCGCAGTAGAGAAGAGAGAAACGGATGTCTGTCCATTATTTAGGCAGCGTCGAGGTACAGTTTATGGTCCGACTGTACCTGGGAGAAGTTAGCCACAACCTTCTGTGATTTTCCATTGTTTTAACCTTTCTCAGACAGAGAATGATAAGCAGATGTTACATTCCTGTACAGTAACCATCTTAGCTTCTTTCATAATTGCTGCATCAATTTTTCAACAAGATGCCATTTTATTGAGATGTCTTTTTAAGGAGAAAAGTTTGGGATTTCATAATTATAATATAACACAATATTGATTCAAAACCTCTCTACCTTACATAGCAGCATTGACCCAAAAAATTATAAAAAGGACTTCTCAGCCACTGTTAAAAATTGTGAAGGAGAAATGCCACTTAGAAGCCACATTTCTGTTCCAAAGGACCATGATTATTGCTGTATCTTGAAGTATCTCAGTAAAAAGAACCTTATAACAGCACCAGCATGACTTTATCGGGGATTGGTCCTGTCAAACTAATCTAATCTAATCAGTTTCTATGAGGAGTTAAGTTCCAGACTGAACCTGGGTAAGGCTGTGGATGTTATATATCTGGATTTCTCAAAGGTGCTTGATAGATTGGTTTAAAATGTAAATGGGTTGACAATTGGCTCTGTGACTGGAAACATAGGGTGGTTACAAATGGAATATGTGGAGTCCCTACAGGTGGAAGATTGGGATTGGTTGCAGTTGCTAGTGGAGCACCACAGGGGTCAGCATTAGGGCCTCTTCTTTTTAATATGTATATTAATGACCTTCTAAGAGGGATTTAGGAAAGCTAGAGGCTTGGCCAGAGAAATAGTAAATTAAGTTTATTGTGGATAATAATGTAATATATAGCATGTTACTGGGTCAAACCACAGCTGACTAAGACTTAAAGGGATTGTCTCACTTCAAAGATTGCTTTTTATGTTAAAGATCTTGCAAAAGCAAGTCACTTTGCAATATATGTCCATTAACAGTGTTCTACTGATTCTGAGATATCCTCTCTTTTATTGGCTGCATCAGCTCTTCAGGTCACTATAGCTACAAACCAGTTCAATCTCTCTTGATAGGCTGCCAGCACTGGTTGTTCTCGCCACAGACCTGACTTCTACTACAGCCTCATAGAAGCCAGTAAACACGCCCCCTGAATTCAAAATGAAACCAAGAAAACAGGACAAATCAGTGTAGTGAGACAACCCCTTTAAGGCTGTTGGTAGACAATAGTCAAACTCAGAGACCAATGTTAGGCAGCTACTGCAAAGAAAAATAAACTCATGGGCTGCATTGAAAGAGGGATAAATGCTCAAGACAGGAATGTAGTTTTGCTTGTATACAAATCACCAGTGAAGCCACACATGGAATGAGTATTGGGTGCTAATTTATAAAAAGGACATAGCTGAGCTAGAACAGATGGAGAGGAGGGCAACCAAGTTGATTAAGGAAATGGGTGGATTGCAATACAGAGATAGGCTATTAAATTTAAATTTATTCAACTTGGAAAAAAAGTCCTAGGAGCAATTTAATTACTATGTACAAACATACGGACAAATAAACAGACAGCAAAGATGATCTTTTTACGGCTAGACCTGTAACAACAACAAGTGGCCATCCTCTATGTCTAGAGAAAAAAAGGTTTCACCATCATCACAGACAGGGATACTGTGAGAGCATTGAGAGCATGGATCTCACAGCCTCAAGAGTTTGAAATGGTGGAATCAATAACCAAGTTCAAGAAGGATTTAAATGCCTTTCTTGAAAAACCTAATTTAACAAGTTATGGGGATTAGATTTTGCAGGTAGGACGTTGATCCAGGAATTATTCTGATTGCTTTATTTGTCATGAAGGAATTTTTCCTCTTGTATGGGACGCAGGGCCACTATAAAGGCAGTACTAACGGTACTGCTGTACGGGGTCCAGGGTAAGATGTGAAACAAGGGGGCCCGTTTGTTTCATAGACGCACAATATCATCATAAGCACTGAAGGCAAACACAAGTCAGGGCCATGCAAGGGGCCCACGCCAGTGTCGCTACTAATGGCAGTATTGGCCCATGCTGTGGGATGGTGACCTCACAACACAGAACATTTACATAGAACTTGTTTAAAACTTACTTCCACACTGTGATCGGAGCTGAACCCTCCCTCATTATCTGTGCTTCCTTGAGACTTGTGACACATCAAATCAGTGAGGCCCCGTCTTGTGAGAGGAAGTCTTAACCCTTTCAGGACGCAGCCAGTTTTGGACAAAAATACACAGCCACATTTTTTAAATCTGATATATGTCCATTTATGTAGGAATAACTTTTTAATACTTTTACCTATCCATGTTATTCAGAGACTGTTTTCTTAGTAAAAGAATTTTGGTCCATGCTATCCTTATTTTTTTGTGAAAAATATTAAAATGTTTTGTACATTCGGAAAAATGTGCAGTTTAAAAATGTCAAATGACAGATAGTTATACAACACATATTGTTTAGAACTAGCAGCTACCAAATACCTACTGTATATCGATATTATCTTTAAATGTCTTTTTATTTTTTTTACAAGTGGGGGCTTAGAAATTCTGTAACAATTTTTTACATTTTCAAATAAATTTGCAACACAGATTTTTTTTAGGGACCAGTCAAGTTCTGACATGGTTTTTAGAGGCATGTATATTTTATACCCTGATAAATGACTCCATGTAAGAAACTACACCCCTTAAGCTATTCAAAATAGCACTTACAAACTTTGGTAACCCTTTAGGGGTTTCACAGTAATTAAAGCAAAGTGGAGGTGAAATTTCAAAATGTCACTTTTTGTCAAGATTTTTTTCCATTATTCACTGGTACCCAGTAGATGTTACCAGGGAAATGCAACTCAACATTGATTCTGCCGATTCTGCTGTTTTTAGAGATATCCCATATGTGCTTGTTATTTGACTTGCCTATAAGAATAGGAGGAGCACCTACTGGATTTTGGGTTTTCATTTTCATTCAAATTTTTTAGATGCTATTTCAGGTTTGCGGACACCCTAAGATGCTAAAACTTAATAAACACCCCTAAAAAAAAAACATATTGGAAACTACACCCCTTAAGGAATATATCCAAGGTTTCAATGAGTATATCGACCCCACAGATTTTTTTAGCATTAGGCTGGGAAAATGAAACAATAAACAATAATCTGCAATTTTAGCTGAAAATTCTCAATTTTTACAAGGAATCCTGTAAAAAAGCACCCCAAAATTGTTTCACAATTTCTTCCTATTTTGGAAATACCCTATCTGTGGGTGTAAACTGCTGTTTGGGCACATAGAAGGGCACAAAAGGGAGGTAGTGCTATTTGGCTATTGGAACGTAGATTTTGGTGGGTGCCATGTTGCGTTTGCAAAGACCCCAAAGTATCAGAACAGTTGAAACCTTCCAGAAATCGCCCCATCTTGGATTTAACACCCCTCAGGGATCTCATCTAGGGGTGTATTGTGCTTTTTGGGCCTACTGGTATGCCATAGTTTTTTGAGCATTGGGGCCAGAAAATGGGGAAAAAAAACTTTTCCAACTTTATTTGGGGGGTTGGGTAAAATTAAAAATTATATCTTTTTATTTAGTTTTTTTATTTTTTAATTTTACAAAATAGAAATTTTTGTAAAAAATTTAATTTTTATATCGTCATAATCCAGCAGCCATAAGTTTTTTATTATTCTGTATATGGAGCTGAATAACGACTTTGCGGGATGAGTTGAGGTTTTTGAGGTTCATATGATGCTTTGATCACTTTTTATCAAGGTGTTTTGGGCGGAGAACAAAAAAAAATAAGCAACCCTGTATCTTTTATTTTTATTTTGACAGTGGTCACTATGCAGTACAAATAACATGCTAGATTTACTCAGCAGGTATATACAATTACAGTAACACCCAATTTGGATATTTTTTATGTTTTACTGCTTTTGCACTTTTATTTAAAAATGAAAACTTGTTTTTTCATCGCCATAGCCTGAGAGCCATAACTTTATTTTTTTGTGAAGCTTAGTAGGGGCTTGTTTTTTGCAGGATTGGTTTCATTTTTTCGGGGGGGACATGACTTCGTCATCACCTTTAAATCCATTTTTTGAGAGACAAGATGAAAAAAAATACAGCAATTTTGGTAGTTTTTTTATTTTTATTTTTAACAGTGCTCACCGTACAGTGTTCATGACATGTTAGTTTTATTCTGTGGATCAATACGATTATGGCAATGCCCAACTTATATAGTTTTTTAATGTAGTAGCATTTTAAAAAAAGTGTTCTTCTTGTGTAAAACAATATAACTTTTATATTTTTTGTATACAGAGCTTTGTAAGAGGTTTTTTTGTGGGATGGACTGACGTTTTCTTTGGTACCACTTTGGTTTTTATATGACATTATGATCACTTTTTATTCCATTTTATGGAACAAAAATTGCAATTATGTTATAGTTTTTTTGTTATGCCATTCATCGGGTGGGTTAAACAATGTGACAGATTTATAGGCTAGGTCATTACAGACATGACAACACCAAATATGTGTGCTTAATTTATTTTTTATCTTTTTGAGGTGGTTAATATATTGTTATGGGAAAAGGTGTGTGTGTATTTTTACTTAATTTGTGTTTAACAACTGTTATTACTCATAAGGGTGAGCTGACATGGCATCTTGTGGCATGTACCTGTGCGGGCTGTCTACGAAGCCATCGGAGTCGGCAATTGCGCCGCGGGGGGCTCTGATGGTGACAGATGGAAGGGCCCATCCCTGCAACTAAGAATGTTTACATAGAACAGGCCCCAGGCTTCACTAATTTAAATTATGCGATTTGGCGACAGGAGTACTCTAGCAGGGCCCTGCACAGTGAGAGGAGAGGAGTAGAAAACAGTTTTTTATAAAGAAGACCGGGGGCTCTCTTTATGTAATTTTTGGGTTTGGGCGTGGGTTTTTCCCACCCACAAGAGAGGGCCTTGCAAGAGGCCCCACGGGGCTAGATAATCATGGGGCCTGCCTCTTGGGGGAAAGGGAGGCCTATGACAAAAAAATTATACATAGAACTGACCCCCACCTTTATAATGATGAACATCCCCAGGTCTGTTCTTTGTTTAACCCCTTACTGACAGGATGTACTGGTAGGTCTTTGTGTTGGTGAGGACCATACTCATACTACTAGGGATGGTTAGCTAAAAATTTCTGGACTTTTTCCTGGTTTTAAAACCCTTAAGTCCTGGGTCTTAATGACTGAATAATGGTGCCATACTATGTTCCTTACTGCGACTGGCATCCCCACGGCGAGATCACATAGTGCCATCTGATTAAATAACAAGTGAGAGGACTCACTGTCAAATTGATCTCCAAAAATTATCAGGGTACAGACACAACCCGAATAAAGAAAAAAACCTAAAAAAAAACTACAATTTTTTAATTCCCAAATTTAAATACTAACTAACCCCTTTGTTGATACATCTCAAAATTAAAAAAAAGCAATAGATACAACAGGGCGGTACAGTGGGGGGAAATAAAAAAACCCTTTTAATGAGGTCAAGTACAGTCCCGATACATTCAAACAAAAAACCACAAACATAAAACTCACCCGTCCCACCCATTATGTTTTTAAAGTTTGGTACTTAGGGGGTCTCGCTGATGGGGACGGCCCTACCAGAAGAAGGCAAACCCTAGTAGTCCCTCTCTCTTTCCCTATAAAGGGGCAAGAAAATTAATAAAATATCATCGTTCCCTGAGGTAAAGTAATCCCCAAGGGCCAGAGAACTCCCGACGCGTTTCCCCTTCAAAAAGGGTTTCCCACGGGGGAAGGTAAAAATGCCAAAAGATGTTAGCCCTTTTGGAAGGAGCGCCTAATGGAAAATTTAAAAGGCCCCTAAAACCCCCTCCTTTAACCCATGTGCCAACATCACCTACCTATTTCTGTGCTTAACCCTAACACCATATAAAAAGTGTACACTAAATGTATCTGGGTCTAAATTTCCCACATTGGCATGCGCCCCACACGAAAACTTCGGTGCCCATGCGTTGGGGCTTGAAAAATTAAAAAGTACGCCCTCTTGGGCGTCCCGGCTTTCGGCGGCATGCCACCGCCCCAAACCCTCCGGTGCCCAAAGATAACCAGACAAGTGCGCAGGGCACTAAACGCAAGTTCCGGTCTTTTGGGGACTTCATCCCCACCCAAAACATCCTGTCCCCACAGCAATTCCGGTCACAAAGAAAAAAGGGCGCATGCGATGTCAATATAGGTTTGGCAACATTGACAAAATAATCAAAATGTAAGCCTGCCAACAAACCTACAATCGTTTTGTATATGTATAAAGGGGAATGTGGAAATCTTTTAAAAACAAATTTTGCCTCTCAGGGGGGCATTTTTCAAGTATGGATATAAAACTAACGATACAATGAATGACACACGGTAAGATAGAAGAGGCAAAGGCACACAAAAATAGAGGCATGGGAAAAAGGGGAAAGAAAAAAAAAAGTTATATCCCCAAATTGATAAAAAAACCCATAAAATTTGGATAAAGACCTAAATAGGGGCCGATATCTCCCTTCACTTATGACAATTTAAAAATGAAACAACCCAAACCCGCAAAAAAGAGCAAAAAGCTTTTCAAAAAGCATCCAAATTGTAATATTTATTTTGTCCATTTGGATTTTTGGTTTCAATCTGAAAATTTCCCTTGTGCTTTCCTTTCTCAAGATTTTCTGATCCAAAATTCCCCTTTCTGGGGGAGGGAACAATCTCTAGACTAGGAATTTCAAGCAGTCGGGGCCTTTTGTGTGTCCCCTACTTTCCGGGGAATCGTTTTATCTCTTCAGCGTATATCACCCAGGTGATCTCCTCCCTGCACGCATTGACGAACTGTTTTGCCTACATAATATCGATTTCAGGCACATATGATAGTATACAAGACCTTCGATTTACAATTTAAAAAATTTTTTAGGAAATACTCCCCACCACTCGATCACAGAATGATTTAGTTGCGATGTAAGGACAGGGCCACAAATTTTCGCCACATTGAACTACCTTTTGGAGTCTTTCCAGCCATGCTGTTCTTCTGGACGTCATAATGGGTGACCAATCTGTCTCGAAAGACTACCACGTCGTATGTTTAATTGTGGTTTCTTTGGTAATATTCAGAAAGATCAATATCTGTCTGTAAAAAACCCCCGATTTCTCCCAAAATTTTTCCATTCATTGGACCTATTGTCAAATGTGGGTAATCCCTTTCTATTTTCTGTCCTTCTCCTCTCTTACTTTCGGAAAAAAGGCCCGATCGTTCCATCTCTTAGCAACTCAAAGCTTCAATCTTACTTCAATTGGATACCCCCGAGATAGAATAGCTGATCCAAAAACAGCCTGTCTGAAAAAAAATCATTCTTTTTGGCAATTTCGCCTCACTTCAGAAACTGCCCTGCGCTATTCCCTTCTTAAAGATTGGTATGCTTGCCAATGGAGCAGATGTTTGTACTGTTGGTTTCCTAAAAAATAGTACCAAGGGCCATTGTAGGTCCTCCAATTTCCCAACTCCAAAAATGCCTTTGTCTGTATCCATTCCCCTAGGGTTATTTTAAACAACCCATTATTTTGGAATCGAGACAAATTGCTCAAAAAATACTCCCGGGGCCGTTCCCAAAAAGAAAATATCATCTATGAAACGACCCCGAACAAAATTTTTTTAAGTCCATTCTTTATTTTCATCACAGAAAGACCAATCTTTCCTCCCACAGCCCGGTAGAGATTTGCTATGTGGGACACACGGGCCCCCCAAGCAGTCCCCTGAAACTGGTGGACTGCTTGGCATAGCCCAAGGCATGGCACCCGGAAGTTACGTGTGGGTGCGCATGCGCAATGGGATATTGAGCCCCGGTTACTTTGTGTACACTTGTTTTTTTTGGTGTTTGGTTACAAACACGGAAATGGGGGTGAGTTTGGACATGGTTAATGGGGGTGTATTTAAGAAGGCCTTTTAAATTTTCTCATTGGACGTCCTTCTCATGGCGTAACATCTTTTTGGGATATTATACCTGCTCCCCTGATGAACCTTTTGAGAGGGAAACGCTCGGGAGATTCTTGGCCCATTGGGGATTCACTTTCCTCAGGGAAAAAGAAAGGTATTTGATTAATTTTTCTTGCCCCTTTATTGGAAAAAAGAGGGACTACTAGGGTTAACTTCTTCTGGTGGGGCCTCCCATCGGACGATGACCCCAAAGTACCTTTTAAGGGAAAATAGGGCTGGGACAGGGTGAGTGTATGTTTTTCGGGGTTTTTTTTTGAAATGTATCGGTACGGAATTTTAGCTCATTGAATAGGTTGTTTTTCCTCCCTACTGTACCGCCCTGTGTGTATCTATTGCTTTGTATAGCAGTCATGTTTTACTTTCTCTTACTTCCTGCTCCTAAGCAGTGGTCAAACACTCGAGCGGAACTCGATGTTAATATGAAAAAAATGTTTTTTAAAGTTAAAAAAATTTAAAAAATTTAACAGTCAAATCACCCCCTTTTTTATTTTTTTTCAAATAAATAAAAATCCCCTAAAAAATTAGAATAAAAAGTTGCATCTATCCCAAAATAGTACCAATAAAGAAATACATCAGCCTGCAAAAAATGCACCATCACTCAGGTTCATAGATGAAAGAGCAAAAAAGTTATCTGTCACAGAAAATAGTGAAAGTTTTTTTTTTTAAAGTACTAAAACATAAGGAAAACTCTACATATTTGATATTGTTAGAATCATACTGACCTGCAGAATACAGATAACATGTCATTTACACCAAAGAGTAAATGCTTTAAAAACAAAACCGCAGCAAAAATAAAGCAATTTCGTTTTTTTTCACATTTCACCCAACTTAGATTTTTATTCCCCGTACTTCCATGGTAAGGTCAAGGCAGCATTGTTTTCCCCACCCAAAACCATGTTTACAGACCTGGGGGAACCCTTTCCCAAGCACTTTTACACAAAAAAACATTATGCCAAAATACATCTTGCTCCATGGCAAGAAAGTCCCTTTGGGAAAGTGTTCACCTTATTCCCTCACTCAAAAGAAACAAATTCTCAGGAAAAAAGTAAGACATACTGGAAACCCCTGTTTTTTCTAGTTCTTTTAGTAATTAGTGACTATGGAAACATAGCATTTCCCCAGGGCCTCGAAACCCAGGGAAGCCCCGTGCCACAAAGCAGACCTTTTGGGGTGCCTCCCTCCCCCCCCCCCACCCCTTCCCCAACCACGAACATTTTCCAGGGCCTCTTAAGTAAAGCAGTTACTAGATAATACAAGGAGCATTTTCCTCACCATTGTTTTAAAAAAACATTTCGCCTTTTCCCCCCAAATCCCCCTATACCCTTATTAACAAACCAATTTTCAAAATATGGGGCCTTTATACTGCCAGAAAAAAACCAAAATTACCACCACATTTTAAATTTAATTTCCCCTATACCCATTAAAGAAAAAAATCAATATTAAATTTTTGTATTGTTGGGGGATACTAGAGTACACAGGTGTCCTACGAAAATGAAAGTTTTTCCTTTTTTAAAGTGCCCCTATAGTGGGATTTATGTGTAAAAAAGGCTCTGCGACATTTTAAGTGATTACAGTGCCCTTAAATCTTATGACCACATTTTACGTTTCTCTACCGAGTTGGGTTTACTTTGTTTTTTTTTTTTCTGCATCCCCTTCCCCCACCACCATGATGACTTTTCCCCGACAACTCATCCATGGGAGGGTTTGGACACAAATATTTAGAATCCTTACTTTTTTCCCCACCTCCCCCTTTCCCCCCCTTGTACAAAAATTTCCCCGGTGGGGGAGTGGGGACAGGTTTATAGCTTAGAGGGGGGTCCCTTTTAGGGGGGGAGGTGGGGGGAAAAGAGGAATTTACCCCCTGGAGATTTTGTTAAAAGCTAGGCCTTTTCCGCACCCCAATCCCTATAAGAAAGGGAAACCCTCATTGATAGGGGGTAGGGGCCCTAGGGGAGGTAGGTTAGTAAATTAAAGGGAGATAGGTAGTTTTTAGGTCCCCAGGTAGGTAGAATCCCAGGTAGAGAGGCAGTATTTAGGGGAGGGTCTCAATTTTGGGGAGGTAGGTAAAGGTAGGTAGATTTGGGGAAATAAAAGGAGGAAGTGTTTGGCCCCAGGGGTTAGGGGAGGTTTGGCCCCGAAAGGGGGACCCCGTTGGGTGTAGGGGGTCCTAGGGAGTTGGCTATAAGGGGGGGCCCACATGATAACAGGTAGGAAAAAAGGCATAGGGGGGCCCAAAAAAGGCAGGGGGCTTTAGGTAGCTATAGGGAAACCCTACAGGTAGACAGGGGGTAGGGGGCTACAGGGGGGCCATATAGTAGCTAGGCAGGGGGTTTTGGCAAAGGGGGGGCTATATATATTGGGGAGGCGGGGGAAAAAATAGGCAGGGAAAGGGGGGGTATTTATATAGGCAAGGAGGGGGGTTTTAGTCAGGCAGGGTGGGCCCATATATTTTAGGCTGGGGTTTTAAAAGGGGAGGCAGGGGGGGCAAAATACAAAAAAGGGAGGGGTTATATGGCACAAAAAGGGGGGGCTATTTTAGATAGGGGAAAGGGAGGGTGGGCTTAAAATTTTTAAAAGGCAGGGTGAGGTTTTAGGCAGGCAGGTGGGCTATATAAATAGGCAGGCAGGGGTAAATTGGCAGGAAAGGGGGGGGGTAAATAAATATGGCAAGGGAGGGATATAGGCCCGAAAGGGTGGGCCCATTTATAAGGGGAGGCAGGGGTATATAGGCAGGCAGGGGGGGCTATAAATATAGGCTGGGGGATATAGGGAGGGAGGGTGGGGCAAAATTTAAAAATAGGCAGGGGTTAAAAAAAGGGAGGCAGGGTTGGGGTTATTTATAGGGGAGGGAAGGGTGGGCAAATAAAAAGGGAGGCCTTTAGGGTTTATTTGGGAGGCAGGGGGGGCTAAATTTTTAAAAAAGGGAGGCAGGGGTTTTTAGGCAAAGGAGGGGGGGGGATTATATATATATATATTTAAAATATGGCAAGCAGGGGGATATAGGGAGGAAAGGGGTTTGGCCTTTTTATTAAAAGGCAGGGGGGGGGTTTTATAGGCAGACAGGGGTGGGCTAAAATTTTATTTAGCCCGGCGGGTAGGCTATAATTTGGGCAAAGGGTTTGGTTGGGGTTTAAATAAAGGGAGGCAAAGGTGGGCTTTTTTTATATAAAAGGGGGCAGGGGTTAAAAAACAGGCGGGGGGCTATATATAAAGGGTACCAGGGGTATATAGGCAGAAGGGGCCCTTTTTTATGGGGAACAGGGGTATTTAGGGGAGGTTTGGGTGGGGTATGTATGAAGGGAGGCAGGGTTTAGGCAGGGGGGTGGGGAAAAAAATAGGCCGGCGGGGGTATATAAAGGGAAAGGGTGGTGTCTATACAGGCAGGCAGGGGAAAGGTTTTAAAAAAAAGAAATCCCTTTTCTTACCCCTTTCAAAAGCTCCCTCGATTTTTCTGCGCTCCCGGGCCCCGGGTCAGCGGGGGGCGGGCGATCTGAGACGTAAACCCCGCCACCCAAAGGATCACTGAGAGCTGGAAAGGGGGGGGTAGCCCAATTGGAGCTCCTCCGTTTTTTGCAAAAAAACTGGGCAGCCTGCCTCTGAAAACTGGGGCCCAAGGGCCCCGGGGTTCAGGGGGATGCCCCAGGCCCCTCAACCCTTTGCGGGGCCCGGAGCCCAGGAGCGGGGAAATTTCCAGGGTAGCAGATGTAAATAACCGGGTCCCCGGGGCAGCTGCACGTCTGCTAAACCCCGGGGAGTTTAAAAACCCCCCGGGCATCATCTCCTTGTTACCCCCCAAAAAACCACAAACAAATTTCTTTTTAAAAAGACCAGGGTGCTAACTCAAATTCTTTGGCCCTTTGCATCAAAATTAAAATTTTCAAAAATTTTCCCAACCCAAAACTGCTCTCCCTTTTTCTCACTTAAATCAAAAAGGGGAAAAATTTTCCCCAAAATGACTTTAAAAACCCCCCCCTTCCTTTTTAAAAAGCTTTAACAAAGTTCTTCCATCAAAACCCCCCTTTTTTTGAAGGAAAAGGGAAAAAAATTTTTTTAATCGGTTCTATCAGTGGGTATTTTTTCACATTTTTTCTTTTTCCAGCAACAAATGAAAAAACTCCCCCCTCCAAATTTCCTTTTTCTTATTTGGTTCTTGCTTTCCCCGACTTTTTCCATAAAAACACCCAAAAAAAACCCAGAATTTTGTCCCCCCACCCCGCAAACCTAACAGGGATTGAAAACCCTCTGCCCCCTCAAGGGGCGACATGTATGAATTCGAAAAAGCTTAAATTTTTTTTTACTTTTTGGCCCCACAAACACAAAATTTTTGGGCAATTCCCTAGGCTTAATGCGCCAAACTTTGTTTTGGGCATAGAGTGTAATGCGTCAAACTTGGCGCACTAAGCTCTATGCAAGGGGCCCCAAAAAAATTTTGGTATTCTCCCCTCCCCTATATTATTTAGAACCTTTTGGGGGTCGGCAAAAAGTTAAAAAAAAAATAAGCATTTTTAAATTCATTTCATGCGCCCCCTTTTAAAGTTTCAATTTCTCCGGTTTTTGAATTTGAGAGTGTAGAAAACTACAGATTTTTTGGGGCATTTCTTTTTTTTTAGTGCGCCAGGGTTGGGGGGCATTACACCTAAGCCCATACAAAGTTTGGCCAAATTTAACCTAGTAATGCCAAAAAATCTTCAAACGTGTTTTTTTAAAACTCTTCTATATCTAAATTAGAACTGAGTGTCGGCGCCCAAGGGAAAAAAAGTACGCATTCGAATTCTTTTAAATTCGCCCTCCCGTTCAAATTTTTTTTAGAAGAAAATTTGAATAAGACGTATAAGATTTTGGCGCAAATTTCACTTTTAAACCCAACAAAAATTTGGCCGCACTAAGCCTATGTAAAGCGCCCAAAAAACGTTTGGGATTCTACACTCTCAAATCTCATTTAAACCCAGCATTGGAAAAATTAAGGGGGACATTTTTGAATTCCAAAAGCGTACTTTTTTTTAAAAAAAAAAATAAAAGTAGCAAAAACTTTTGAAGCAACCCAAAAAACCACCTAATGGGCTTTGGGGTTGCACCGTTCCTTCCCGGTTTGATTTCAGCTAGAAACCCCAGTAACGCCCCCATCCCTAGCTCCCCCCAAAGAGCCCCCAATTTGTTCCAAACCCAAAAAAAAGATTGGGGGGGGCCCCCCCCCCCCCCCCCCCCCCCCCCCCCCCCCCCCCGCGTGGCAAGCAAATAAAAAATTTGCTGCTTTTTTCTTGTACCCTGTAGAGGGGTTTCACAGAAAAAAACCTACGCGTTTCGGGCTATGTATCGAGCCCTTGCCACGGGGGACCAAGGGCTCGATTTCATAAACCCCAAAAACCGGGGGAGGTTTTTCCCGTGTCCCCTCCCTTCTAAAGTACAAGAAATTTTAAAGGGACAAATTTTACTTGCATCCACGCTGGGGCCCTCATCTTTTTCCCTTTTTGCGTACTTTTTTTTTTAAATTGTTTTCCGACACCCCGAGTTCAAAAGATATAGAAGGGGTTTTAGAAAACGACGATTTTTTGGGGGCCCTTGCAAAAAGCTTTTGTCGCCAAGTTTTTTGGGGCATTACACTCAAAAGCCCATAAAAAGTTTGGGGGGGCATTAACTCCCAAAAAATGCGGGAAAAAAACTGTGTGTCAGCGCCAAGTAAAAAAAAAGACGCATTCAAAAATTTATACCTGGGCGCCCAAGTCTTTATAATTTTTACCCCTCAAGCCCGCAAACCATGTTGTCATTAAAATTCCCTTTAAAATCAAAAGGCAAAAAAGCCCCAAAGGGGAAAGATGGATGGGGGGGTTTTTGCCATTAAAGCAACGCATGCTTTCAAGCGTTTTAGTTTAAAACAGGGAAAGATTTGCCACAATTTGGATCAAGGGTGAACACCTTGCTTTTTCCCTCAAAAACCCTTACATTTTTTGCCAAAAAACCAAAAGGAATTTTTTCATTTTAAAAAATTTGGGGAAGTATCTACAGTATGTCTTGTTCTAAAAAAATAGAAAAACTTTGGGCCCCTTTATCTGGGAAAGGGTTTCCCTTTTTAATTTTTGATTGGTTTCAATGGGCAACAAAGAAATTCCCCTTTTGATAGACGTTTTATACAAAAAGCCCATTTTATTTTCCAAGAACAATTCCCCCGTTCCCGCTTTCGCAGAAATTTCAAAATTCCCTTTCAGAAAATTTTTCCCTTATTAAAACTTCCTTTTTTTTGCTCAACAACAAACCCCAACCCCCCCCCTTTCGGCTGACTCAACAACCACTCATTCTTCACATCAAGTTATGCAGCCAAAACGTAGCACTGATATAAACAGGTAATGCAATAGCTACAAGCAATAACACAACTGGATACAAAAATGAGGGAAATATGCAAAACAGCTGACTGAACCGACTTGAAAAACGATTCCTCCTTAGGCAGCAACCATAAACTATCAATGCCTTACCATCTGTTGACTTTTTGTATGATATCTTGCGCTGCATTTTATATCTAAATAAGTTTAATGGTATGATATAACAATAATAATTATTTATATCAAATAGAAAATTTATAACATTGATTTTCTTTTTTTAAAACAAAACTCAGAGAGCAAAAAAAAAAATTAAAAAATTTTGTGTATTACAAACCAATGCAAAATAACTTTGACTAGAAAATTTTAGGGTGAGTAGTGGGGTGGGTTTAAGGGTTTAAAAAGGTGGGGTATGGAAAGAGGGTGTGTTTGGGGCATGGTAAAAGGAGCCCAGAGGGACCTTGGCTGTATGGCGCCCCAAAATTCCTATTGACAACCCTGATGGGGCAATTGGCATCCGCCTCAAGGGTTTTTGCCTATCTCTTGATGAACACAGTAAGATTATAGGCTGGTCTCAATGGACTTGTATTTTTTCCCAAACCAAACTACAATTTTTATTGCCTTTTAAATATTAATTTACTTAATTTTAGTTCAAAAAAGATTTTCTAGAGTTCCTTACATTTGTCTGATAAAATATGATTGTCTATCAATCACACTGTGTGGTAATGAATGTCTTTTTGACTAATTTAATTTAGACGGATTGACAATATCATTACAGCCACCAATTTAATATTCTTTAGGTCCCATTTATGTTGGCAAAACATACTGTCCTCTGGTATCTGGCGCAAATGGAAATAGAAAATCCATTAAGACTTGTAAGTTCTGAGTCATTGTGTGTTGTAAAATCTATTTATTCTAGATAAATGAACTTTCTTAGCAATTTGTGCTACCATGGCTTTTCTGTGGAATTGAACCAGATGCAAAATCGTTTGCTCACCACATACAGCTCTGGAAAAAATTAAGAGACCACTGAAAAATTTGTTTCTCTGATTTTTCTTTTCAATGGTTTATTTTTGCAAAAAAGTCAATTTTTTTTTTTTTTTTATATAAATATGACACATGCTCCGAAATTTAAAGTAAAAAATTTTTTTTTTTGCAGTAAATGAGAAAACTTCAAAAAAATAAAAAAGAAGCAGTGCTGTCAGACTCAAATAATGCAAAGAAAACAAGTTCATATTTCTTTAGAAACATAAGACTAATGTTTTAATCAGGAAGAGTTTTCTTTTCAACCCTTTTTGGGCCCGGGAAAAATTATTTTTTACTCCAATTCTTTTGGGGTATTCCCAGACTTGTTTTACCATCCAGCTTGTCCCATGCAAGAGGGTTGTGAAGACTTTCCTTCATTAATAAGATTTGGTTAGGTGATCCCTAATCGAAGGTTTAAAGGAAATGGGGTTTTCATTGGTGGTTTCAATACATGACTTTCAGACTTTTGAGATGCTGTTTTTGGGGAAAAATGCGCAGTGGTCTCAAAATTTTTTCCCGGTTGTATTCACGGGACCCTTTTGGGACCCTGTCTTTGTTTAAACCCTTTTGTACCCTTTTGGAATACTATAAAAAACTTGAAACCCCTAAGACCCCCTTTTTGGAAATCCTTGGCAGTTGTAAAGAACCCCAAATTTGGAAAATTGCAGTTTTGCACTATTGAACAATTTTTAACCATTTATTTTAAAAACTGACCATTGAAATGTTCCTTGATGTTCTCCGCATTTTTAATGGAATGGGCACCTTTAACTGGTGCTTTTGTAACCAGATAATTAATGTAATTCTTTCACTGATTTTAAAAAGGGGTTTTGGTTAATTTTTTTATCCCAAATAAAGAATTAGCAATATGTGCGGAGATGGTGAGTTTTGAATATGGTGTAGTTGATGGGAAGTGCAATCCCATAATTATTTAAAAAGGCCAAGCGACTGATTTTTTGATGCTTAAAAGGGGAAGTGCGGATCGGGCGGAGGTATTTGGGGGCGCTGGGCTGCAAAACACCCCCGGCCTTTACTGTTTCCCTCACCCTTATCCTATGCATTCCTATAGGGGTTTTTGTTTTGGGTGTAAATTTTTTTTTTTTACCTTTTTTATAGTCTCCTTTTTGGGCCCCCGTCAAAAAGATTAGGTCAATTTGGGGCTTTTTAATTTTAGAGACATTTATAAGGGCCCGAAGGGCAATCGCACAAAGACGGGGTGTGAACAGTATGTTGTTTACCTGGGCCCCCGGGTTGAATATCGCGAATCGGGTGGATTGGGGTGGGGTGGTGAGAAACCCGGTTGGGCCCAAAATTTGGGACCCCTGAAAAGTTTGAGGTAGGTGGGTGTCCTTAAAAATGATTTCAGGGGTTAGGCAAAAAGCTAAGGAAGGGGCCCCCAAGGTAATATTTTAGAAAAATTTACTGTTCTGGGCCAAACCCGAGGGAGAGGGGTTTTTAGGGTGGGAATAAGGGTCAAAAATTGGGTTTTTGGAAGAGGGATTTGGGTTTTTGGAGAAAATGGGCTGACTTTGTCTTGGTACATCTTGCTAGCCACGGGCTGACCTAAAAGGGGAGGGTGCAGTGTATTGGGGGCAAATGGATGGAAGTGGGGAATTTTAATAGGGATGGGGGGAGGGGAAAAAACAAAGATAGGTGCAAAATAGTGAAAAAGAGAGTGGGGAATTGTAATAAATTAGGGGGGGAGTGGAGGGGGGGGTGTAGAATAGTTAAAGAATAGGGGGGAAGGGAATAAAAAAGGGAAAAAATCTCTAAATTGCATGCAAAACCTTTCCCAAAGAGTTGAAACAAAAAAAATAAAACTAGAATTTTTAAATTGCAAAAGAAAAAATAAATAGTGGGGAAAAAATGGACATGGGGGACGGGGAGCTAGCTGGGGGTTTTAATTTTGGGCAGGCTTAAGTTTTTTAAAAGGGTGCCCCTAAAAGGGGAAGGGGGGGAGGTGTTTTTCTTATGTAAATTTTCTGAACCCAAACCTGGGAAGATATGGGTACGGGTAATGAACGGGTTTGGAAATTTCTTTTTGGGGGAAAAATTAAGGGGGGGTAATAACAGTAATAAATTCAAAAATAGGAATTTTGTATGGGCCCCCAATATAACAAAACCCCATAAAAAGATAGGCCCCCTAAAGGCAAATAGATGAAGATCAAATAAAATGAGGTTGTTTTAAAATTTCCGAAAAAAATTTGGGGAAATCTGAACCTGTCCCTTCCAAAAAGAAAAGGTTTTTATCTATAATAAAGGAAAATTTAAAATTTCCCAAATGGGGGGGGCCCAAATAGAGGAAAGGCCCTTCTAGATTTAAATATTGACTAAAGCCCGACAGAGAAAAAAAAGGGGTTTAAGGTTGAGGGGCCCCTAGGGAATAGTGACCAAAATTTTTAATAAATTTCCCAATTTTTTCCTTAATTAGAGCTTTTTGTCAGGAGCCAAAAACACTAAATTTGGGGAAGGAAATTTTTTACCCTGTTAAAAAGGGAAAAAACTGTAGGGGATAGGAAAAGGTGTTTTAAAAATAGCAGAACAAAAAATAAATGGGAGATTTTTAAAAAAATTTTAGGCCCCACTGTGAGAGGTACTTTAATATGGAAAAAAAATAAATTAGAAAAGGAAAACCAATGGGGTTTTCAAAAGAGATGTAAAAGGGGGCAAAAAAAAACAAAAAGAAAGAGTTTCAGTACTATTAAGGAGGGCAGTGAAGAGGCATAAGAAGCTATTTCAGAAGAAAAATAAGTGTGGGAAAAAAAAAGATAAAGGGGGCCCCAAAATGGAAAAGAAAGGGGGTTTGCCAAAAAAGTTAAAAATAACCCCCCAAAAATTTTTTAAATATATAAAAAGTAAAAAGATTAAAAAAAAAAATGTTTGGGCCCTTTTAAAAAAAACTGGGGAAGTCCCCCCCCAGAGGGAATGAAAAAAAGCAAAATATTAAACTTTTTTTTCTCCCCTGTATTTGAGGAGGTGAAACCTTCTGTTGATGAGCAAAAAGGGGGAGGTAAAAATTCCCAATTTAAAAAGTTTTTTGTCTAACCCCGGAAAAAGTGTAGTCCGCCTTAGTTAAAAATTAAAAAAGACAAACCCCTGTTTATACCAGTGTCTAAGAAGGGTTTAAATAATGTGTAGATAGGCCCCCATTTTTTTAAAATTTTTTGGGGCTGTAAATAACGGGGTAGGGCCCAAAGGGTTGGTGAAAAGCAAAATGTGGGGCCCAAAATTAAAAAAAAGGGGGCAAAAAGTGATCCCGGAAATATAGGCCCGGGAAGTTAAACCCCTTTTTTGTGGGTAAAAAGTTTGAAGGGTTTTTTAAAAAAAATGTATCCTGGAGATTTTCACTGAAAAAAAATGTATAACGCCCTTTCCCGCTTTGGGGTTTAAAAAAAAAGGGTCGGGTTTGTTCGGACTAAAATTTATGGGTTCTATGAGGGAAATTAGTTCCAAAACTGGATCGGGGTGAGGCCCCTTTGGGTTTATTATTTAGTTTTTCCCAAAACAATTGATACTGTTCCACTAAAATGTTGGGAAGTAAAAAGAGAATGCTTGGACTGGGGGAAAAAATTTTGCAAATGGGTAAAACACTGGCTCATTTTATTGAAAAAAAAGGGGGGTTTTTTTTAAAGGTAATTTTCAGAAGGGATCCTGTTACTAGTGGAGTAAACAGGGCTCAGTATTGGGGTGTCTTTAAAATTTTCTTTAAAAATTTTCCCAGGGATTTTCACAGTAGAAAATTTTGATCTTTGCAGATGTTTCTAAGTCTGTAAAGGAATCCCCAAAGAGGATAAGGGGTTTTTACAAAGGGGGTTGGTAGGTGGAGGCCGGGGGGAAAAAAGTGGCGATGAGGTTTAAAAATTATAAAAAGCAAGGTTAGAAATGGGGAGGGAAAATTTCCCTTACATGATTAAAATGGGTTTTAAAAGGGAAAAAAAGTGGGTAAAAGGGGGAAAAGGAGAAGGGCTTTGGGGGAAACATGGTGGCAGTAAAATTAATTGTACAGCAGTGGGGCAGCAGAGCCCCGGCTATTAGGATAGGGTTGTTTTAAAAAGGGGGATTTGATCACATGATGGGAAATTTTTTCCCCACTATAAAAAGTCACTGGTTAGGGGCCCCAATGGGAATTTTTTTTTTTGTATACAGTTTTGGGAACCCGTGCACGGAAAACATTTTAGAGCTTTTAAAAAGGGACAAAAGGGGGAAAAAATAATAAAAAAGGTGGGTGGACTACAATACCCGAAAAAAATTTGCAAGGTTAGGGTTATTTTTAAATTTTGAGAAAAAGGGGGTTGGGGGGGGCATAAAAAAATATGTTTAAATATATTAAAGGGGCCAAATAGAAATTTTCGCTAAAGATTTTTTTTTATTTCCCGGATGTATCTAAAAAAAGGGGGCATTCCTTTGTCTTGGGGGAAAAAAAGTTTTTATTAAAATTTGAAAAGGGGTTCTTTTCTGTTAGAGCGGTGAGACTGTGGAAAATCTCTGCCAGAGGAAAATTTTCATGGTGAATTTTTCTAACGAGTTAAAAAAGGGCTTGGTGCTTTCTGGAGCGTGATAATAAACAAAATTTTAGGCTAGGAAATTTGGAGGGGTTGTTGATTTTGGGATTTATTCGATTGCCAAAATTGGGGTCAGGGGGAAGGGAAATTTTTTCCCCAAAATGAGGAAATTTGGTTTACCCTTTTTTGGGTTTTTTGTCTTCCCCGGTTTAACATTTAACACTTTTGCAACACTTTAAAAAATGGGTGAAAAAGGATGGCGTAAAGTTTTTTTGGGGTACAAAAATAGGGTAATATGTAAAATTTTTATATATCCCCTAGTAAATATCCTTTTTTTATTTTATGCTCAAGGATTTCAAAAATAATTTATAGCAATTGTTTTGTAGATGAATGATTTTGTTTCTTTTTATAATGTTTATATTTTTACATTTTGTTTTATGTGTTTAATAGTTTTGTTATTGTTTTGTTAATTTTCATGTAACCCTTTTTTTTTTTTTGTGCCGGGTTTTTAAAAAAAGGGCTTTTGACTGAAATTTTAATTTTTTGTACAAAAAAATTACTTTTGTATGGAGCACCATTTATGTAATAAAGAAACACTGTATTCAAGCATCTAAATAGAGTGTGGATACTTCTTTTATTTTTCCCTTTGTGGCCCTTTAAAATTAAAAAAATTTTTTTACTTATTTCCCCAATTTTGATTTCCCGGCACTATCCTCAATCTTCAAGTCTTTGGGTTTTTTTTGCTTTTATGGGCAGTGGCAGACTAATTAGTTGTAGCTCCCCTTTTTAAATTTTGAATAGGGAAGGATTTTGATGTGAGAGGTGAATTCCTGTTTAGAAAAAGCAAGAAGAAAACAGGAAAACCCAAAGGAGAGTGAGGATGGGGTGCCTGGATTGAGGTGAGGGGAGAGGGGAAGTTAATTAAAAATTTTTTATTATAAGGGCCCTTTTTGATAAAAAAAAAACACTTAAAAATAGGGAAAACCCCCCAATGTTTTGGGGGGGGTAATTTTGTTGGCTTTTTGTTTTAAATTTTTATTAATGTATTACTTAGTACATTTTAGCATTAAGGGCAATTTAATTTTAAAATATTTGTAGGGTTGTCAATCAGCTTTGTAATTGTAGAGCCCGAGTAAATTTAATCATGAGGGTTTATTTACATTGTTGTAGTTCTTGTTATGGTATTTGTCATGGGGAAAAAAAATATTTCAAGAGTAATGTGTTTTTCAAACAAAAGGTAGCTGGACTGATTATTATGCCACTATTCATTTACATTTGATCATCAAGCCAAAATTAATTCCATGATCTTGTTTTTATTTAAAATAATGTGTATCATGTTAGACATCAAAATTGTATATAGATGTATTTCATGTTTTTTTTCTAAACACAAAAAGTAAAAGTAAAATTGGTAATACTGGTGTAATGAAAGACCAACTTGAAAAGCAATGCACACAAGTGTAAGATTGTGTACAAAGGGGAAAGTACATTTCAGAAAACACCTACAAAAAGGACTTCCTGCTTCCAGTAAAGTTCTATTATGTCTTCTTTAGTTAAATGGGTCTTCCCACTATGCACATTGATGACGTATGGAGAGAACCCGCACCTATCTACAAAATGAGCCACGAAACCTATCACACATTGATGTCATATCCCATTGACATGCCATCAATGTGCGTAGTGGAAAAATCCCTTTAACTATATATTCTGGTTGTTTTTTCTATGAATCATGAAATTGGTTATGATGGCACACTTGTAATGCCCAGGCAGGAAATTATTAACCTATTTCTATTTAAAGTTTTCAAAATTATTAAAAAAATTGGCAATAGCTTGGAACTGTGTGAAAAAAAAAGGTTTTAAAATAATTAATGATAAAGCTAATTGGTACAGCAAGAGGCCTAGTGGTGTCAGCCTCGTTAGAGGAGACAGCACAGCTTATTGTAGTGCAGAATTCCGGAACGTTTTACAAGATACTTGAAGCTTGGCAGTCACAAGGTAGTACAGTATATACAAGTTAAATATGTGTGGCAGTTCTCTCTCAGTGGCACAAAGTTAGTTACAAATGTTGTAGCTGACATATCTGATGTGGTTACTATTAGAAAACAGTCTCAGTCTCCATACCAGGGGTAAAATACTGCCAAAAAATAACAAACCTCCTTTGAATACATAACTTTTACTTAAATATCTCTATATACAGAGATATCCAAATATGACACAAACAGGGGTCCCCCAATCAAAAATGCATCTGGTGCCACCTAGAATGAAACATAACATTTGCATGTGCCTTCAGAACAATACACAGGGGTGAAAAAACTCACGATTTTATCGTCCTGAAACTTTTTCTTTGCGGGGTTTTGGGTTTTTCCCAAAAAAAAACCACAGCATAAAAATAGGGGTTCAGGATGGGGGGGAGTTTATTGCTGGGAATTTTGAGGCTCTTTTACTCACTCGTTCCCTATCTCATTGGGGGAATCTCCCTTAAAAGAGTGGCTCCACCTCTTGTTGGCTGTCACTAGAGTATAACTCGGGATACTCAGAACAAACTACTGAGTTTTATGTCAAATGGTGATATAGGATAAATCACCATTGGCTAAAAATCGCCTCCGGGACATTTTTTTCCCCTTTTTTTTCCCTTTGGGATACAACAGGTTCATGGGGGGGACCCCAAATTTTGGAAAAAGGAACAAGAACAAAAACCTTTTTAAATTTCCCCAGGGGGTTACACAACAGCGACCCAAAGGCAAACATCCCACCCCCCAGTCCCTTTTTCCCTATCCCGGCCCCCACCCTTTAAGGAAACAAACATGCTTTGTCCCCCTGTTTCTCACAAACTTCAAAAAAAATAAAAATTCCCATTTTTAATAGCCCATTCAGATAATGAAAAAATTTTAAAGGGGTGGGTCTTTTTTGTAATAACTTGCCACTAAAGGAAACTAAAAAATCTAGGGTTTAAAAAAAAACTGAAAATGAAAATTCCATGAAAACCCCTTTATTAAATTAAAATTTTTCCCGGGAAAAATTTTCTTTTTAAAGGAGAATTTGTTTGAATTTCTAAAACAATCCTTTTGGCCCGAATCCCCAAAGGGTCCATAAATTTGTCTGATGGGCCCAGGACAAGTGGATTTGCTTCCTGTAGAGTAAGAACATATAACAGCACTTGGCCTTTATATTTCATCCAATATGCAAAAATCTCAAAAACCATTTTAGTCCTTCTTGACACAGATGCCATTTCACACATTCATGAAAAGCAACCCCCCTAAAAAAAAATTTTTCCCCTTCTATCCAGAAAACCCAAATGAAGGAAGAAAAAAAGGGGAAACATAAAAACACCTAACCCTTTACTGAAAACCCATTAAAATTAAATTAAAAATTCACGGGAAAAACCCCGGCACTCACTAACTTAAAATTTTATATTAAAAAGGGGGGCGAACCCGATTCAAAACAAAGGGGGAAATTGGGTTTAAAAATTTTCAGCAAAAATTTGTTTTCGCAACGAAGGCGAATTTTAAATGGAAACTTTGCGGGAATAAATTTCTCTTTTTTTCTAAAATGGCTGCAGCACAGGGGTGACATGGAGCAGAGAACTATGGGAAAGGGAAAAAAGGAACACCCTCAATGACATTGCAGACATAAACCAATCCAACCAGCGGGGTTTCTGTGAGCACAGCCCTATAAATATGGACCCATTTTAAATTCTGACATTTTTCATCGTTCCTGCCACAAGCATCTATCTGCTGCAAAAAATGCTTTGACACCTTTTTCCTAACCACGTTTTTTATTTGTTTGCTTTATTTTGGGGGGGTTTCTCCAAAAAAATCCGGGGGTTTTGTGGTTTTTCCCTGCCCCATCACCCCTAAAATTCCCATCGGGTTCACTCTGTAGGCTATTCATTTTTACCAAAAGGGTTTAATTTCTCCTTTTTTTGGGGGGTAATTAGGAGTCAAATACAGGTTGTGTGTTTTTCTGCCCCATAATCCTAAATTTCCCCTTTGGTTCACTCTGAGGGTTTTTAAACCCAAGGGTTAAATTTTATCCTTTTATTTATGGGGAAAATTAGGAGTCAAATACGGGGTGTTTGATTTCTCCCCCATATACGTAAATTTCCCATCTGGTTCACTCGTGGGGTATTTATACCCAAGGGTTAATTTTATACCTTTTTTGGGGGGGTAATTAGGGTCAAATACGGGTATTGTAATTCTCCCCCATAAAAATGCTTTAATTTCATCTGGTTAATTCTTATTAAAAACCCTAGGCGGCGCTCAGTTGCGGGGAGCAACACCCCTGCAGCAGCTGGGGGTATATTGTCTGAAATTGCCCTCCATTTTCTATACACAACGTTTTTTTACCTCACTTTTTAAAAGTACATTCACCTGTAACCCCCCTCTAACCTCCCCCCTCGTTTGTATAGGGGGGGAGTTTAGAATATGAAGTCACCCAGATCTTGGACTCCCTAAATTTCAAGGGTCACTACAGTCCGGGTCTACGGGAAGGGTTAGGCCCTAAAGAGAGATCATGGGTTCCGGCTAAATCCATCCAGCTGATCACCTTGGTGAGGGAATTCCATGAGTCTCCCCGGACAAAAACCCCTTTCCCGGGGAAAGGGGTCCCCGTGGTCCCTCCAAAAGGGGGGGGGTACTGTTGGGCTAGGCGGGCGCTTGCCTGCAGGGAGCAACAGTCTGCGGGGAGCTGGTTTTTCAACCCCCCCCCTGATGGGCTCTCTGGTAGCTGTGTGGTGACAGAGGCTCAGCCACTCTGGACAGGGGGCGTGTCGCACCAGCCAGTGGAAGGACCTGGAGGCCGCTGCAAGCGGTATCTGGGAACCATATTTAAACTCCCTGCAGGCTGAGTGCGGCGCCTGTGATATTTCCTGGCTGTCTTGTTTTCCTGTGTTCTTCTATTTACTTCTTGATTTATATGTGTACCAGACCTCGGCTCGTTTATTGACCCCGGCTTGTCATCTGATTTCGTACCTCGCTCCCATTTGTGTTTTGACCTCGGCTTGTTTACTGTTTCCTCTTTGGTTCTGTTTTGTGGAATGGCTTTTCTGATTTGTTATCGACCCGGACTGTCTGACTCTTCTTCCTCCTGACGGCCCCAGCTCTCTAGCAGCGCAGGGACTGTTGCCCAGTTGGTGTCTGCCACCTAGGGCAGCACGTCAAGTAGGCAGGGACAGTGGGCTGGGTTCCAGTTAAGGCTCGCTGTATATCCCTTGAAGTTCAGGAAGGGAAGATCTCTCCTTAGGGAGAGCACCGAACGAACGGCTTGTAGAGTTTTCGTTTTGCCTTTTCGCCCTCTACTTAGCATCTGCATATCACAAGGCATTATGGGAAAGGGGCTGAGAAGCCCACAGCGCCCTCTGTTGGTTGTAACAAATCCTCAATTTGCTTTTGACCCACCGAGTCTTGAGAAAGCAAAAAGGATATTTTTTAGCCAAGCCAGTATCTCTCATCTACAGACAACGCTGTTTCGGGATTTTTGTCCCTCTTCAGTGCAGAGTAAGAGAAGATACTAGATGGCTCTGTGGGAGGCATCGGGTAGCTCAGGAAGGGAAGATCTCTCCTTAGGGAGAGCACCGAACGAACGGCTTGTAGAGTTTTTGTTTTGCCTTTTCGCCCTCTACTTAGCATCTGTATATCACAAGGCATTATGGGAAAGGGGCTGAGAAGCCCACAGCGCCCTCTGTTGGTTTTAACAAATCTTCAATTTGCTTTTGACCCACCGAGTCTTGAGAAAGCAAAAAGGATTTTTTAGCCAAGCCAGTATCTCTCATCTACAGACAACGCTGTTTCGGGATTTTTGTCCCTCTTCAGTGCAGAGTAGAGAAGATACTGGCTGGCTGTGTGGGAGGCATCGGGTAGCTCAGGTAGCTCAGGTCAAAAGCAAATTGAGGATTTGTTACAACCAACAGAGGGCGCTGTGGGCTTCTCAGCCCCTTTCCCATAATGCCTTGTGATATGCAGATGCTAAGTAGAGGGCGAAAAGGCAAAACAAAAACTCTACAAGCCGTTCGTCGGTGCTCTCCTTAAGGAGAGATCTTCCCTTCCTGAGCTACCCGATGCCTCCCACACAGCCAGCTAGTATCTTCTCTACTCTGCACTGAAGAGGGACAAAAATCCCGAAACAGCTGACAACCCCAGCCAAGAGTCTGTGGGTTTGTCAGACACAGCCCTTAGTTGGCATGGCCTAGAAGCAGGTCAGGGGCCCTCACCTGTCCTCAACACGCCTCTGTCTCATTCAGTTCCCTCAGCAAGAGAACTACTATGTGGTGTGGGTTCTGCGGCACTATACAGAGAGGACGAACTATTTGAGGACAGTCAGCAGCTACTTGGCAGCAAAGAGGTGGGGCAGACATCCACTGCTTCTTGCAGTAGGCGGTCAAATAGTGAAGTGGAGAGTGGCATGGGAGGTTATGTTGCAAGCAGTCAAGCTCTGCATACTGAGACCGTTGATGAAGACAGCAGTGATGGGCAAACACTTATCGATGATGATGTAGCTGATCGCACTTGGGAGCCGGCTGAAGCAATGGCTTCATCATCATTGTCGGAAGAAGAGAGCGTCAGCGTGCGCGTCAGGCAGCGTCGCAGCCAGCAAGTCGGTAGTGTGGCCGTGAGTCAGCTTGGTGGCTGCAGTGCGAGGTCTGGAGACAAACGCTAGACCACGCACTTCGCAGGTCCACGTAAGTAGTCGTGCTGGGGCTCACTGAGGTTGCGGTGGTAGTAGTCAGTCAGTGCAGTGCATTGGAGGTAAAATCACCTACTCGGCGGTGTGGCAGTTTTTTGCCAAGACACTGGAGGAGCCGAACATGTGTAGAAAGTGTGGCCAGAGAGCTAACGTTGGCACCACGGCCCTGCGTCAACACAAGCAGCGTCACCATCCAGTTGCCTGGGAGAAATGTGTCTCAGATATGGTGGTCCATCCTGCCGCAGCAACTGCAGCAGCACCCAGAGGCACGCATTTGTCTTTCCCATCATCTACTGGTCCAGATGCTCCTGCTCCTCGCCACTCATGGCGCCAGCAGTCGTTCACCAAGGTGATTGCCAAGAGACAGCAGTATGCGTCTAACCTTCCTAAGATGCAGAAGCTGACCGTGCTCTTGTCTAGGTTGTTGGTACTGCAGTCCCTCCCATTCCAAGTGGTGCACTCTGCACCGTTCAGAGAACTAATGGCTTGTGCCGAGCCGAGGTGGAGAGTCCCAAGCCGTTATTTCTTTTCGAAAAAGGCAGTACCAGTCCTGCACAAATATGTAGAACAGAAGGTGGGCCAGTGCTTGAGCCTATGCGCCTTGCATGGCCCACATGTTCAATCTGGTTGTCAAACGGTTCCTCAAGTCTTCCACCTATCTGCAAGACATTCTAAAAATGGCCAGGAAACTGTGTATGCACTTCATCCATTCCTACAAAGCCAAGCACACCATCCTTGAGCTGCAGAAGCAGAACGGCCTCCCCCAACACACTCTGATATGTGATGTTTCCACCCGTTGGAATTCCAGCCTGCACATGTTGGACCAACTGTATTAACAGAGAAAGGCCATTAACACTTTTTTGATGATCCAGGCGGACAGGAGTACTCCCCTGTGTAACTTTGATGTCAGCCAGTGCCAGCTCATGCGTGACATCTGACGTTTGTTGAGGCCATTCGAGGAAACGACGTTATATGTCAGTCGCCAGGACTAAAGGATGAATAATGTCATTCCACTGGTCATGTCCTGGAACAGATGCTGCAAAATCTGTCTGGGCAGGGCACTGGAGATGTGGTGACTACATCTCATGGCAACATGAATCCGGTGGGGGCTGAACTGGAGGAGGAGGACATTGGAGCATAAGCAGTGTGTGGCGAAACAAGTGTTTTTTCTACTCAGGTGACAGAAGAGGAGGAGCAGGAGCAGCCGAGGAGGTAGAGAGAGATAAGGAAGATGACCCAGACACACCGTGGCAGTATACAGTGGAGATAGAGGCAGGGAGTCTCTCAGAGTCACTTGTGCAGATGGCCCTCTGCATGCTGATTTGCCTGGCTAGTGACAGCCGAATAGTCACCATCTGGCAGAGGGATGACTTCTGGCTCTCCACCCTCTTGGACCCTCGCTACCAGTCCAAAATGGGAGCCTTTTTTTCACCTGCCGAGAGGGAGGACAAACTCAAGTACTATAGAGAAATCCTATGTAGTCAGTTGGCCGCTGCCTATCTGCGCCATCGTCCATCCTCTGACAGGTTTGCCAGGGGGGTTACTCATCACTCACGTACCACTGCCACGGCAGCTTGATTACCCGTGTTCCAGTCCGTTCCGCTACGTTTCCTGACCTTGCCTGTTTGCCGCCTGCCCTGCGTCTGCCTGTCTCTGACCACGAACCTCTGCCGTCTGCCTTGATCTCCGGCCTGTCCCCGACTACTCTTCTGGATTACGACTCTGTACCACGCATTACCCCGGCCGCCTGGTAGCCTCACGCCGCAGCCAGTTCATCCCGCTTTGCGGCGGGCTCTGTTGAATACCGGGGGCTACTTAGACTCCGCTCCCTGGCGTGGCTTAACTATCATCGCTTGCGGTGGTCCAGCGAATCCACCGAACCCTTACATATACGAGTGTATAGTAACCAAGGAACCCCTAGCAGGGACAGAGCTGATCCCCACAGCGTGCAGTGCAATTTGTAAAATGGCGGCCAGAAGAATCCCCACTCATGCTGCAAGTGTCACTCAAGGTCCCCCTGCACTGCGATCCTTCCTCAACAAAGGTGCCCGCTAAGTACCTGCCCTGTTCGGCTGCAAAGGCTCCCCGACTCACACTCCTCTCTCCAGCTGATCATCCTGATTCTCAGGTGCCGAGCGCTGTGTCTGCGACGCTGCCGGGAATGCGCGCCTCGGTCTTCACTCCGTCCTCGGCGTCCCGCGGGTTATCAGCAGCCGCAGGGTGCACTGGAGCTGTGCAGAGGGCCTAAGTCTGGAGTCGTTGATGAGCAGCTTCCTTCACCCGCCTACTCACCAGCAGCAACAGGACCTGGAGCAGACCCTGAACCAGCAGGTGGTGGCCTACTTGGACAGCACTCTGCCATCCCTCATAGAAGATCCACTGGACTACTGGGCAGCCAAACTGGATGTGTTGCCGCAATTTGCCGAGTTTGCACTGGAGAAGCTGTCCTGCCCGCCAGTAGTGGGGCATCAAGCGGGTGTTTTAGTGCTGCGGGGCCATATTTTACCCCCAAGGAGAACTCACTTGTCCACCTAAATGTGGAAGACTCACCTTGTCAAGATGAATCAGGCGGGGATGGGCCAGGATTTCCACACCCCAATGCCTTATCGTCCGATTAGATCAGCCATGACGCCTCACCAAAACTTTGAGAAATAAGTCTGGATTCTTCTGGCTACCTGCCTCAGCTACTATTCTGATGCTGACCCGCCTGATGCCCACACAACTGCGGGCCAGCTGCTCTATTACCCCCCACCATCTTTACAGGACTAGTATTGCCACCCACCTCCCCTCTCTTCACTACGGTAGGCCATTATGTAGACTTCTGATGCTGCCGTCACCTCCACACTGTGTCATTGTGCCATTCTGTGGCCTACTCATGTTGCTACCACCTCCAGAATTTCTTATTGTGTCACTCTCCGACCTCATGCTGCTGCTTGTGTTGCTGCCATCACCTCCACACTGTGTCATTGTGCCACTCTGTGGCCTACTCATGTTGCTGCCACCTCCATAATTTGTAATTGTGCCCCTCTACGACCTCATGCTGCTGTTGCTGCCGCCACCTCCATGCTGTGTGATTGTGCCACTCTGTGGCTTAATGATGTTGCTGCCACCTTCTCAACCTGTCATTGTGCCAATCTGTGGCCTACTGATGTTGCTGCCACCTCCTCAACCTGTCATTTGCCATTCTGTGGCCTACTGATGTTGCTGCCACCTCCACATTCTGTCATTTTGCCACTCTGTGCCCTACTGATGTTGTTGCCACCTCCACACTTTGTCAAGTTGGTAATTTAAAGGAAAAAACATCAAAAGTCTGTTTCATCATTATATTCTTATTAAGCTTATCAGATAGTTTGTTAAACTGCTTTTACTGCTATACATCCTTATCGAACTATCAGATATCGCTCACACAGTTTTCCCTTGAACAGTTTGCTTTGGGCCTGTTAGAAGCAAGAAAGTCAAGGACTTCCTCCTCCCGCCAGATAATACAGAGGAAAGCTTGGGAATGTAACATATCAGCTAATGCTTCATACGTAACATGCAAATTATAACTTGTCTCTTAGCGACCCCCAAATTTAAACCCAAATCATGTGGTTGATAGAATAGTCATGTGATTAAAAAGTTCTATTGGAATGTAATTTACTGTGATTAAACTTCAGATTACATGTCCGAAACGGAAGTTGTCAGTCGTGTTTCTCGAGCTCTGGCTGCCGGCAGCAATAATAATAATATAATTCGGAGGAGGCATTTAATTGGATAAGGAGTGGAACAAAGATAGATTTCCACACCTGATTTAAGCAACCTGACAGTGGTGCCGTGCTCTCAAACGCCCGAGGACGACTATCCGGAGGGGGGCTGACGCTTTACCATCGACTGAACGGTCCTGGAGTGCCCGAATCACTTGGGGCCTGATCAACCCCACAGAAATAGGTAAGTTAGCAGACCTTTAGTCTGTGACTTATCTATTTTTCGGACTTCTATGAAAGTCTTTTGGTGGTTGTCCGCCTTCCTTAGGAGACCTGTGTAAGCGTTCAGGTGTGCCTCTAGCGTGTGCTCTGGTACATGTATGCGTATCATATGCGTATTGCTTGTTGCTCTGTAAAGTATACGTGACTGGATAGTGTATTTTCCTTTCAGTATCATATTTCAGTGTAGGTCAGGAGCTGGGCTCCTGATGGAAAAAAAATGAGATATCATAGATAAGCGACCCGGTCGAAGGAAACCGAAGCCTGTCATAAGTTATATAGAGTTATATACAGATACAGTTATATACAGATATAGTTATAGACAGATGATCTGCATTCCTGAAGAGAACTGGCCAATTGCCAAAGCCTGCTATAGTTATAGACAGACGATCTGATTAGCCTGTTATACAGATGGTATAGACAGAAGATCTTGGTTTCTGATTAGCCTGTTATATAGACAGAAGATCTTGGTTTCTGATAGCCTGTCATTGACAGATGAAGCGCATTTTTTTTTTGAGAATATTTTAGATTACCTGCTGACAAGCAGAAGACATTGATTAGTGTTAGATATGTTTGGGACTTAATCTCAACATACACGTGTGTTAATTTGTTCTGTTTTAGTTAGGTAAGAAAAGACTGCATTCAGGGTTAATTTTTTTATTCAAGCTACATCACTTGTTATCTTTCACACTGAAATTCTGGCAGAGTTATATAACCTTGGCTTCGATTCAAAGCATCTTTAAGGGGGTTTGTCCCTGCGGGCCTGCACTTTCAGTTTCTCCCCTCGGCTGGGCATAATGAAAAATTATAAACGCTCAGTAAAAAAGGTACAGTCGAGTTAGTTTTTAAACGAAAGAAAAAATAGGAAAAAATATATAAAGAGACTTGAGAGAAAAAAGCATAATTACGCTCTGTGTAATGAGCATAAACATGAAATAAGCTAGCATGTTTAGACAAGCACTGAAAGAAAAATAACGATGTCTTTGCAAAGCATAGATACATTGAAACTGAATGTAAAAAATAAGAAGGATTTGAGGAATGCATAAAGAGTTTCCGCCATTCCAAGATGGCGATTTTCAGAGTTGGGGGACTGACATAATCAAATTCCATTAACACTGAAAGTTGCGTAGAAAGTGGGAGGGAACGTACAACACTGATCACACCTTGAATTACCTCAGCTCCCCGCCCCTCCCGGTATTCTTCCCTCAGCTCCCGTGCCAGAACCCCCATTATTTTCTGTAGCCATTTTTATGAAGTCCAAACATTCTCTGTATCCGGAAAGGCAAAACCAAAACCCCCGCCCTTTGCATTCCTGTGGCCATACATGTAGTCCTAACAATCCAAAGAACCCGGAAGTTCCGGTTGAAGTTTTAACAGCGGCCATCTTGATACACCCAACATTCCGACTCCTATCTCTCCTCCATGCACTCCCCCTTGTTACTACTAATTGTAAACATGATATGCAATGGTTTAGTGATAACGTTCTTGCCCCGCAAAACCTGCAACATCACAACCAGCCCCCGCAACCATTATACCCTTTGCTCACGACTTCTAGGACACCCTCCTACTCCATAGCCACTATTCTGACTTTTAATGCTAAAAGGAGAGGGAAAACGGGAGGAGGACAAGTTGCCATTAGCTACAGGATGTCAGGGCTCACATCTGCAACCCAAATTAAAGGACTCCAGTATTTTTCCTATTGCTTACAGCACTCACACTGCTGCTCTAGAGGACACATTACTCAGAACCCCCCATTGACTTCCCTGGGGATACTGCCCAAAAGGTCCCATCATCAAACTCCAAAGACAACCCATCAACCTTTGGACAAACTACTTGTAACCCTAAGGGTGAATATCTGGACCCTAAAAGTGAATACAAATCACCTGATTTTTATACGTTCATTACCTCAATTTGGGACACAAACACCACTCTTACCTTCATTATGGGGGATATTGTATTTCAGGATACTACGGCAGTTGTCAATCTTGCAAATGGCAATCTCTAGCATTGTGGTGGCATAGCAGCACAAATGTTCAATACGGTGGTAAGAGATACAGCAAGCCTGTGATGACTTCAGTTCACATTCTGGTGGCGTGCCTTTTCCTGTGTCCACTGTACTCGTCACTCGAGCAGGAAGATTAAACTGTGATTACATTATCCATGCTATTGGACCCGTATATAATAATTAGAGATGGGCGAATTGATTCTAACGAAGTGGAATTCGTTTAGAATTTTCAGGGAAAAATTCGGGTTGGAACGAAGTCGAACTTTGGGGTACTTCGGGTGAACGTATGTGCTTTTGATTGATAAAATGGCTGCGAGCACATGGCGCACATGGGGAAAAGACTCTGGGAGGAAGAAGGGCATAGCCTGCATGACATGTGCAGAGGTGAAGCCAATCAGAGACCGGCGGATTTTGTGACTCACCGCACTATATAAGTCCGGGGCGCGACGCCGGGAGCTCACACTCCTCTCACTGTGCTCATCAGGGATGGTGCTGCCGCGGCTGATAGCTCTTACTGAAGAATTGATTTTTTATATGCGATTTCTGTGGGGGGTCTCAGCTTGTCTCAGAGACTGTTCTCTTAATGTTCTATTTCTAATTTTTTGGGTATTGGATCTGAAATCCAGTGTGCGTCCACTGCACTGCATATACATTCAATATCCAAGTGGGATCTAAGCCAGTTCCTGTTGTATTCATTTAAAGAAAACACGTTTTTTACAATACAAATACCACTTCCCTTTTGGCTGCTCAAATCTATTGTGCAATTTACATCCAGGGGTTAATTAAGCGTTGTTTTGTGGTGTGCTGACCCCAAGAAACCGTCTTTTTTCAACGCCAAAACATATACATTTTTCCTGTAGCCTAATTCACAAAGCAAAGGTTAAATTTCAACTTATCTCTTATGTGTGGCGTAAAAACACGCAATTGTAAACACGCTACAAAGCTACTATTTTGTGCGGCTCAATTCTATTGCGCAATTTACATCCAGGGGTTAATTAAGCGTTGTTTTGCTGGTGTGCTGACAAAAATAAACCATCTTTTTCAACCCAAAATAAATAAAATATTCCTCTAGCCTAATTCACAAAACAAAGGTTAATTACAACTTATCTCCCTTGTTGTATGGCGTAGAAAACACGCAATTGTTTAAAACGCTACAAAGCTTACTATTTTTGCGGCTCAATTCTATTGCGCAATTTACATCCAGGGGTTAATTAAGCGTTTTTTTTGCTGGTGTGCTGACAAAAATAAACCGTCTTTTTTTAACGCCAAAAATATACATTTTTCCTGTAACCTAATTCAAATGCAAAGGTTAATTACAACGTATCTCTTGTTGTGTGGCGTAGAAAAACACGCAATTGTAACACGCTACAAAGCTACTATTTTGTGCGGCTCAATTCTATTGCGCAATTTACATCCAGGCTTAATTAAGCGTTTTTTTGCTGGTGTGCTGACAAAATAAACCGTCCTTTTTCAACGCCAAAATATATAAATTTTTTCCTCTAGCCTAATTCACAGAAAGTTTTAAATTACAACTGTATTTTTTTTGTTGTGTGGTGTAGAAAACACGCAATTGTAAAATGCTACAAAGCTACTATTATGTGCGGCTCACTTCTATTGCGCAATTTACATCCAGGGTTAATTACGCGTTGTTTTGCTGGTGTGCTGACAAAATAAACCGTCTTTTTCAACGCCAAAATATATAAATTTTTCCTGTAGCCTAATTCACAAGCAAAGGTTTAAAAATTTACAACTGAATCTCTTGTTGTGTGGCGTAGAAAACACGCAATTGTAACACGCTACAAGCTACTATTTTGTGCGGGCTAAATTTCTATTGCGCAATTTACTCCAGGCTTAATTACGCGTTGTTTTGCTGGGTGCTGACAAAAATAAACCGCTTTTTCAACGCCAAAATATATAACTATTTCCTGTACCCAACCTCACAAGCAAAGGTTAATTACAACTGTATCTCTTGTTGTGTGGCGTAGAAAACACGCAATTGTAACACGCTACAAAGCTACTATTTTGTGCTGCTCAATTCTATTGCGCAATTTACATCCTGGGTTTAATTAAGCGTTGTTTTGCTGGTGTGCTGACAAAAATTAAACCGTCTTTTTCAACGCCAAAATATATAAATTTTTCCTGTAGCCTAATTCACAAGCAAAGGTTAATTACAACTGTATCTCTGTTGTGTGGCGTAGAAAACACGAAATTTGTAAAAACCGCTACAAAGCTACTATTTTGTGCGTCTCAATTCTATTGCGCAATTTACATCCTGGGGTTAATTACGCGTTGTTTTGCTGGTGTGCTGACAAAAATAAACCGTCTTTTTCAACGGCAAAATATATAAATTTTTCCTGTAGCCAAAACGAAATGTTTAATTACAACTGTATCTCTTGTTGTGTGGCGTAGAAAACACGCAATTGTAACACGCTACAAAGCTACTATTTTGTGCGGCTCAATTCTATTGCGCAATTTACATCCAGGGGTTAATTAAACGTTGTTTTTGCTGATGTGCTGACAAAAATAAACCGTCTTTTTCAACGGCAAAAAAATATAAATTTTTCCTGTAGCCTAATTCACAAGCAAAGGGTAATTACAACTGTATCCTTGTTGTGTGGCGTAAAAAACACGCAATTGTAACATGCTACAAAGCTACTATTTTGTGCGGCTCAATTCTATTGCGAAATTTTTTTATCCAGGGGTTAATTACCCCGTTGTTTTGCTGGTGTGCTGAAAAAAATAAACCGTCTTTTTCAACGCCAAAATATATAAATTTTTCCTGTAGCCAAATTTCACAAGCAAAGGTTAATTACAAACTGAAACTCTTGTTGTGTGGCGTAGAAAACACGCAATGTAACACGCTACAAAGCTACTATTTTGTGCGTTTCAATCTATTGCGAAATTTACATGCAGGGGTTAATTACGCGTTGTTTTCCCTGGTGTGCTGACAAAAATAAACCATTTTTTTCAACGCCAAAAATATATAAATTTTTCCTCTAGCCTAATTCACAAGCAAAGGTTAATTTACAACTGTATCTCATGTTGTGTGGCGTAGAAAACACGCAATTGTAAACACGCTACAAAAGCTACTATTTTGTGCAGCTCAAATCAATTGCGCAATTTACATCCAGGGGTTAATTAAGCGTTGTTTTGCTGGTGTGCTGACAAAAATAAACCGTCTTTTTCAAACGCCAAAATATATAAATTTTTCCTGTAGCCTAATCACAAGAAAAAGGTTAATTACAACTGTATCTCTTGTTGTGTGGCGTAAAAAACACGCAATTGTAACCGCTACAAAGCTCCTATTTTGTGCGGCTTAATTCTTTGTGCCGCAATTTACATCCAGGGGTTAATTAAGCGTTGTTTTGCTGGTGTGCTGACAAAAATAAACCGTCTTTTTCAACGCCAAAATATATAAATTTTTCCTGTAGCCTAATTCACAAGCAAAGGTTAATTACAACTGTATCTCTTGTTGTTTGGCGAAGAAAACGCAATTGAAAACACGGCTAAAAAAGCTACTATTTTTTTGCGGCTCAATCTTTGGCGCAATTTACATCCAGGGTTAATTAAGCATTGTTTTGCGGGTTGCTGACAAAAAAAAAACCGTCTTTTTAAACGCCAAAATATATACATATTTCCTGTAGCCTAATTCATGTTCCGAAGGTTAATTAAGCCTGTTTGTGCTTTTACATTTAGTAAAACCACAGTGTTTTTAAACGACACTTACAAGTAAATTTTTTCCTGGCCATTTGTGGAGCGCAATTTATACCCCAAGGGTTCCCCAAGCTTGTTATTTGGTTCATTTGGAGTCAAAAACAGGGTGTATAGTTATCATATACAGAATCATCATCAAACAGTGTCTGTACTTTTTAAAACAAACATATTCAGACAGAGAGGTGGCAGGCTCTGCACCTGCGTGGGCAGTGGCACAAACATTCCTGGAACAGGCCCAGGTCGCAGCACAGCAAGGGGACGTCGCAGCAGGGGTCACTGGGTGGGCCACAACTGCCACTGTCATCTAGCGGCCGTGTGTTGTTCACAACCCAAGGGTTCTTGATTGGTTGACTAGGTCACCTCTTCCTCCCAGATGACATCTGACAACCCCAGCCAAGAGTCGGTGGGAACCCAAAACACAACCATTAGTTGGCATGACCCGGGGAGGGTCAGCGCCCTCACCTGTCCTCAGCCCCCCTCTGTCCCACCGGTTCCATCAGCCAGAGATCTACTATGTGGTCGGGGCTCAGCGCCACTATATTAGCGAGGATGAACAATTTGAGGAGGGCAGTCAGCAGCTACTTGGCAGCGAAGAATGGGGCCAATATCGCCTGCTTCTTGCAGTAGGCGGCAAGTATAGATGTGGAGAGTGGCATGGGAGGTCATGTTGTGAGAGGTCAGCCTCGCATACCAAGACCGGTGATGAGGACAGCAGTGACGTGAAACACAAATAGATGATGATGTAGCCAACCGCATTTGGGGGAGCTGGGGGAGGCAAGGGCTTCATCATCGTAAAGGAGAAGAGGGCGTCAGCTTGCGCGTCAGGCAGCACGCAGCCAGAAAGTGGGTCGTTTGGCCGTGAGTCAGCAGGATAGCAGCAGTGTGAGGTCGGGAGCCAAGGGCCACGGGTAAAAAACCCCTTCGCAGGTCCAAGAAAGTAGCGGCTCAGGGGCTCAGCGACGCAGCGGGCTGCAGTAGTCACTCAGTGCGGAGCGTTGGCGGTAAAATTCCGATATTTGGCGGTGTGGCAGTCTTTGCTAAGACACCGGAGGAGCCGAATATGGGTATATGACAGAATCTGTGGGCAGAAAGTGAAGCGGGGCCCAGGGAGCTAACGTTGGCCCCACGGCCCTGCGTCAACACATGCAGGGGTCATCATCCGGGGGGCCGGGGAGAAACGTGGCTCAGATGTGGGTGTCCATCCTGCCGCAGCAACAGCAGCAGCAGCGCCCAGTGGCACGCATGCCATTGCCGCCATCAAGGCTCCACCACCTCTGCAAAAGGGAGCTTTTTCCCTCTTTGACATCATCTCCCGTCCAGATGCTCCTGCTCCTCGCTACTCATGGCGCCAGCAGTCGTTCAGCGAGGTGATTGCAAAGAGACAACAGTATGCGTCCAACCATCCTAGGTACAGCAGCTGACCGTGCTCCTGTCCAAATTGTTGGTTTTGCAGTCCCCTCCCTTTCCAAATGGTGGACTCTGCACCATTCAGAGAACTAATGGCTTGTGCCGAGCCGAGATGGAGAGTTCCAAGCCGTAATTTCTTTTCCAAAAAGGCAGTACCAGCACTTCATAAATAAGTTTGAACAGAAGGGGGGTCAGTCCTTGAGCTTATCGGTTTTTTCCAAGGGGCACGGGCAGGCGGACGTCTGGAGCTGTAAAATACGGTCAGGGCCAGTACATGTCCTTTAACGGCCCACTGGATGAATGTGCTTCCAGCCCAGGCACAACCAACAACTTGGACAGGAGACGCCCCCTTTCTCCTCCACGTTGTCAAACTGCTGCACCTTTGCCAATGTCCGCCTCCTCCTCCTCCACCACCACCACCATCTCAGCCTCCACAAGTACTGCTCCAACATACCACATGTTGTAGGCACAGCGGGGTCACGCAGTTCTACACCTGGCATGCCTCGGCGAACGAAGTCACACAGGGAGGAACTGCTCCGCGTCATGCAGCAAGAAATCGATGTGTGGGTTTCTCCGCGCCAACTGCAAATCGGAACCATGGTGGCGGACAATGGGAGGGGAAAATGGTGTCCCGCGCTGCACCGAGGAGGGATGGTCCATGCGCCCTGCATAGCGCACGTGTTCAATCTGGTTGTGAAAAGGTTCCTGAAGTCTTCCACCGATCTTCAGAACATTTTGAAAATGGCCAGGAAACTGTGCATGCACTTTAATCCATTCGTTTCAAAGCCCCGGAAACACCCTCCTCGAGTTTTTCAGCGGCAGAACGGCCTCCCCCAAACACACTCTGAATGCGATGGTTTCCCCCCGCGGAATTTAAACCCGGAATTCACCTGTTGGACCGACTGTAAAGAACAGAAAATGCCATTAATGATTTTTTGAGATCAGGCAGGACAGAAGTACTTCCCCTGTGTAACTTTGATGTTAGGCCAGTGGCAGCTCACTGACACCTGCCGTTTTGTTGAGGCCCCTCGAGGAGGCGACGTTATTTGTCAGTCGCCAGGACTACGGGATGAATAACGTCATTCCACTCCTTCATGTCCTGGAACAGATGCTGAAAAATCTGTCATGGCAGACGTGGCGACTACATCTCACAGCCACCATATCCCTGGGGACTGAATTGGAGGAGGGGAGGATGAGAATTGGAGCAAAAGTATTGTCTGGTGAAATGAGTGGATTTTTCTACCCAGGGGACAAGAGAGGAGGAGCAGCTGGGAGGTGGATGGAGATAGAGACGAGCAATTACGCCCAAACACCGTTGGCGTATACACGGGTAAAAATGAGGCAGGAGCCCCTCGAGTCACTTGTGGGAGATGGCCCCCCCAACAGCTTTTTTTGCCTTTGGCTAGTGACAGCCGAAAGTTTTACATCCAGCAGGGGATGACTTCTGGCCTCTCCCACCCTATTGGACCCTCGCTACCGGTCCAAAATGGGAGCCTTTTTCCCAGCATTGATAGGGAGGACAAACTCAAATACAAAAGGGAAATCCTCCATAGTCAGTGGCCGTTGCCTATGTGTGGCATCGTCCTTCCTCTGACAGGTCTGACTGGGGGTTCCTCAGCGCTTACGTACTACTGCCGCGGCTGCTGGGGGGAAGGGTGGGGGGGGAGGAGCAGTACCAGCTCCATCAGCAGCAACCTAAGTCTGGAATCACTGATGAACAGCTTCCTTCACCCGCCTGTGAGGGGGGTAACGCCGCAGCAGCAGCAGCAGCCCGCAGCAGGACCTGGGGCAGTCCCTGAACCAAAAGGGGGTGGGCCCACTTGGACAGCACTTTTGCCACCCCAGTTAGAAGATCCGCTGGACTACTGGCCAGCCAAACTGGATGTGGGGGCCGGGAATTTGCCGAGTTTGCAGTGGAGAAGCTGTCCTGCCCGGCCAGTAGTGTGGCATCAGAGCGGGTGTTCAGTGCGACGGGGGCCATCGTTACCCCAAGGGGAAACCCGCTTTTCCACGGGAAATGTGTAACACTGACCTTTGTCAAGATGAATCAGGCATGGATCGGACAGGATTTCCACACACCAATGCTTAGGCGTCAGTCTGGCTCAAACAAACCCGCCTCAGCCACTATTCTGATGCCACCACCCGCCTGATGCCACACATCTGCTGACAGTTTCTCCATCTGCCTACCACCATCTTTACCAGGGGCTGGTATTCCACCCACCTCAACATTCTGTCATTGTTTCCACTCTATGACCTCATGCTGCGCTGCTGTTGCCCGCTGCGGTCACCTCCACACTGTTTCATTTTGCCACTCTCTGACCTCATGCTGTTGCTCCTGCCCGCCGTCACCTCAAATCTCTGTCATTGTGGGCCCCTCTGTGGCCTACTCCTTTTTTTTCCACCCTCCAGAATGTCATTGTGCCACTGTCTGACCTCATGCTGCTTTCTGTGGCTGCTGCCGGGTCCTCCACCCTGTGTCATTGTGCCACTGTCTGACCTCATGCTGCTGCCCGCCGTGACCTCCCTTTCAGTCATTGTGCCACTCGTGGCCTAATACTGTTTTGCCACCTCCAAAATATCATTGTGCCACTGCCTGACCTCATGCGCTGCCGCCGTGACCTCCGCTCTCAGTCATTGTGCCACACTGTGGCTTCCTCCTGTTTGCCACCTCCAAATGTCATTGTGCCACTGCCTGACCTCAATACTGCTGCTGTTGTGACCTCCCACTGGTGTTGTGCCACTCTGTGGCCTAATACTGTTTTGGCCACCTCCGAATGACATTGTGCCACTGCCTGACCTCAGGCTGCTGCTGGGTTTTGACCTCTACACTGTTGTGATTGTGCCCCTCTGTGGCCTAATACTGTTTTGCCACCTCCAAATGTCATTGGGGCCACTGCCTGACCTCATGCTGCTGCCGCCGTGACCTCCGCTCTCAGTCCCTTGTGCCACTCTGTGGCTTCCTCCTTTGCCACCTCCAGAATGTCATTGGGGCCACTGCCTGACCTCATACTGCTGCTGTTGTGACCTCCACACTGGGGTGATTGTGCCACTCTGTGGCATAATACGTTTTTTCCACCTCCCGAATGTCATTGTGCCACTGCCTGACCTCATTCTGCTGCTGTTTTTGACCTCCACACCTTTTGTGATTGTGCCACTCTGTGGCCTAATACGTTATGCCACCTCCAAATGTCATTGTGCCACTGCCTGACCCCATGCTGCTGCTGTTGTGACCCCACACTATGTGATGTGCCACTCTGTGGCCTAATAAATGTTTTGCCACCTCCAGAATGTCATTGGCCACTGCCTGACCTCATGCTGCTGCTGTTGTGACCTCCACACTGTGTGATTGTGCCACTCTGTGGCCTTAAAACTGTTTTTTCCACCTCCAGAATGTCATTGTGCCACTGCCACCTCATGCTGGGGCCGCCGTGACATCCGCTCCAGTCATTGTGCCATTCTGGGCTTCCTCCTGTTTGCACCTCCAGAATGTCATTGGTGCCACTGCCTGACCTCAGCTGCTGCCGCCGTGACATCCGCTCTCAGTTCATTGTGCCATTCTTGTGGCTTCCTCCTGTTTTGCCACCTCCAGAAATGTCTTTGTGCCACTGCATGACCTCATTTGCTGTGGCTGCCGCCGTCACCTCCACACTCTGTCACTAATGTTCCACCTGAGCTCCCCCGCTTGCTTTTTTCCAGCTTTCGCTGGCATACTTTATCAGGCTACATTCCGCTTTTATTTTTTTGGTCAGTTTTGCCCTCTTAAGTGCCCAGGAATTTTATAGTGAAGCGATTCAAAAAGCGGGCGGCAGTCATCTGCGTGTCATACTAAAAAACAACATTGTATGAAGACCAAACCAAGCTCCCTCTGCATATTTAAGCATGGCAAAAACGTTCTACAGCACCCTGCAGGCTCTGTGCAGCCTGGAAATAGCTGCTTTTTAACGTGATTCGTGCCGAAGTAATTCGGAACGAAACTAATTTTGTCAGAAAATTCGTCGAAGTGACCGAATCGAATTTTTGAGAAATTCGCCAATCTCTAATAATAATGTATCCCATAACAATTGTGTTCAGCTGCTGAAACAAACTATACATAACGTACTTCAAGTGGCCCAAGCGAGCAAGTTCCAATCCCTGTCCATACCGCTTATTTCTTCTGGCATCTTTGCGTTCCCACCAACGACATGTGTACAGGCCATACTCACCGCATTACTTGAGCACAAGCCAATTCCTCCAGTACGTGAAATAGTGGTACTTACAAATGCTATGGCGAAATGTCTGAAGACTACATGGCTCTTTCTTACTCAAACCACTAACTCTCCCAGGACAACTTCACCCTTGCTCAGGAGTATAGCCTCAGTTCCGTTGCAAACTACACCCACATTCCCTCCACCACCAGAACCAGACTCATTCATGGACTTACCCCTACCTTTGGCAGCACCACCACCATCACCTCCTCAGCCACTGGATTCCTTTTCTCTGCCGGTTCTACCTTCTCATCCATCAGCACCAGCTACAATACCCCAGGATCAACCAATCTACATGCCTTTTACATCCGAACAAGTCAATAATCTACTGACCCAAATGCCAGACCCTGAAAAAAAAAAAAGAAAAACCCTATGGCATTTTACCGTGGCATCAACCAGATACAGAAGACATATATTCTGCCTCTTGGAAAGATCTATACCATGTTGCCAGCATCAAGGCTGGGGATTACTTTTGGCCTATCATCAAATCAGCCCTACAAGAAGACACTGTTGTGGACATCAGTACTTACTCATCTGGGGAAGAGTTCTGCCGTCGTCTTCATTCTTGGGCCAAGGAACGCTTGGCTGAATCCTCAGTGAATATCTTCAATTCTACTCAGAGTCCTACTGAATCCGTGGAGAATTTTTATCACCGGATGTCTGCCTTATTCCAGGACCATGGATTTGACATGAACACTAAAGCTCACAAAATCCTCTTTTCAACGGCGTTTGTTATAGGTTTACTTAAACCTATTTGGGACTTTGAAACTATTCAAGCAGAATATGCAGAGTTATCTGGAAGTCAACTTCTATCCATTGCTAAGGCACAGACTGATTCATCCCAACAATTAAAGAAGGTTTCTAAAGTGACCCCCACTTTTAAGAGCTCCCCCCCAGGGTCTATAGCTCAGCCAGAACACCATACTCAACAATCAACCAAAGCAAGTTTTCCGGGTATCAACCTCCGACTCCAATCAAGAGAACGGTTCGCACCTTTCCAGACACACATCTGGCGGGCAAGGCCCAACTCAGAAAAATTGTTTTTTTTTTAAACCAAACCCTTTCCGGAATACATGGGGCAGTCCCCGGCAAAAGCCGGACGACAAAAGAATCTTGCTACCAATGGACAGCAACTACCGAAATTTACCTCAAGCATATAATAAATTTTTCAACCTCAGTATCAAGTTTTTGAATACAAACCAGTCCAAGAGTAAAACCAACAAACACAATGCAGACCTCAGTCCTACAAATAATAATCCATTAATTGTACATCAAGTTACCAAAATTAACCATAGTAATTTAAAACAAGAATATCCTCAAGATGAATATTATCCGTCTTTTTTTTTTTTTTTCAGCAAAATTTTTTTATTACATATCAAGAATGGTACATAACATAATATAACTTTTTCTGAAGCAAAAGAAAAGAAAAAGAACAGCAACAAAATGCCATGTCTTAAAACATCAAAAGCAGAAATAGCAATGTCATTATTTTTAGTAATGTCAGATTCAGTTAATAACAACAATACACGTTGAACATGTAAATTTATCATATATCAGAAAATTTTCAATTACATAACTATACTGGATTAAATCGTATTTGATTATTCTTCATTCAATATGAAAGTTGTGATTATCCTGTTATTATAGTAAATAGATGTGGTCCAAAGAAGCCAATTATTCTTAATTCTAGCTATGGCGTGTGGGGGGTTTTACAAAACTAGTCTCACAGCTTATTGCAAATTTATTCTGTTGATAACTTCTGCAATAGTTTGGCGTGAGAGTTGTTTTCCAATGTTGAAGCTATCGTAATCTTGTAGCTATTAAAGCATGAGATAGAACTGCACGGAATGGATGTGGTATGTCATAAAAAAGTGAGATTAGAATAGCTAGGTCTGGTATGAGGTTAATTTTCCATTTGAAGATGTTAAGTAGCAAGTTTTCTAGTTCTTTCCATAGTGGTTGGATTAGGGACATTTCCACCACATGTGTAATAAGGAGCCTTTAGCACCGCACTGTCTCCCAAACACAGATATGAGTATCCAGGAGAGATATGTGCTTGCGGGCTGGGGTTAGATACCAGCGAAGATAAAATCTTTCTTGACAATTCAATATGTTTTGGCACATTTTGAAATTTTGGAAACAATGTTAGCTGCTTAAGCCAGTTTTCTGTTTATGGGACTGGGCCAACTCGGTTTCCCACTTTAGGGCGTAATGTGGTTTTGTAGAGAGATCTGTTTTGAACAAGGTTTGGTATGCTGCTGATAAAACCTTTAGTATGTCTTTGTTTATTCCAGAGGAAATTATGGAAAGGGGAAAGTGTTTAGGGGTATAAGGGGCCTTGCCATGATTGTAAATGTGTCTGATTTTAAATAGATAAAAAAATTGGTTTCGGGGGTAGTATATTGTTGCATTAGATCGTCAAAGGACTTGAAGTGTCCTTGGTGATAAAGGTCCCCTACTGCCTCCAACCCCATGTCTATCCAGTGTAAAGAGACTTCGGAATTGCATTTTAAATAACTGAAAGAGGACAGCTAAGTTTGCCCTATATATACTTTAGGGTTATGCTTCTGAGCAATGAATTTTTCCCCAAACTGGATGCTGCTTTGAGAAAGAGTCAAAAATTTAAATTCTGTGGGACTTCTGCCACATAGAAATTGCAATCAAATGAGCCTTAAAGGATCCCCTAGGAATTGTGTAATTCTCTATCTGAGACCAATGTTGGAGTTCAGGAAAATTTCCCAATAAAAGAGATATGGGTTCTTAGTATGGAAGCAATATTGTATTGCAGGAGGTTTGGGACGGAGAGGCCACCATGAATACTCTTTTGATACGGGAAATTGTTTCTTAAATAAGGTCGTTTTGGGCCCAAATTAAATTTCAAACTTGTTTTTGAAGTTTAGTGAGCATAGGAGTGGGAAATAAAAAGGTAAGGATCTTGAGATATATAAGTATATGGGAGAAGTGGGCATCTTAGTTAAATTAATGCGAGTTTAGCCAGGAAAGGGGAAATTGGTTAAGTCTATTAATTTCTTCTGATAATGAAGCACTAATATCCTCCAGATTTTTTTCTATGGTGGTGTTAATGTTTGGGTATATTTTGATTCCTAGATAGGGGACAAAAGAGGTTTGCCCAAATAAAATTAATGTTGGGTAGTTTGAGATTTTAAGGAAGAATGACAATTTTAGGAGAGTAAGATTTTGTTATTTTTAAATTTTGTAGTATGAAATATGAGCATAACGTTCCAATGGAAAGTAATGCGGGAATGGATTTATCAGGCTGTTGGCAACATGATTAAAATATCATCTGCATATAGGCTCACCGTAATGGGTATTTTTATTTATGGTAATCCCCTTTAATTAGAGAGGATTTCCGAAATGTGTTCTGCTAAAGGCTCAGCGCACAAATCATAGATCAAGGGTGACAGTGGGCACCCTTGCCCTTGTTCCAATTGGAAATGGGGAACTTTTCTGAGAGAAATCCGGACGAGTAGACCCTGGCAGAGGGAAGAGAATATAATGACATTATGGAATTAAATATTGGCCCACAAAAGCCAAATTTTAAAAAACCTCTTTCATATAACCCCAATTTATCCTGTCAATGTTTTCCCTCTCCGTTAGTGACAGAAGAGCAAGGGGTAGCTTTTGTGAATTGCAATTTTCAAGACATCCCAAAATCGCCGTATACCATCTCTCGTCTTCTGCCTTTGATGAACCCCACCTGGTCCTGCTGATCAGGGATGGAAGGTTTATCATTGAGTCGGTTTGCTAGGATTTTAGGTATATTTTGATATCAGAGTTGAGTAGTGAAATTGGTCTGTAGTTTGTAAACTAGGTCCGTTGATTTCCCCAGGCTTATGGGATAGTAGAGATGGTTGCACAAAGCATCTTTTGCCGGTAGTGTCCCTTTTGGGTTGTGATGGTATAAAGAGACGGACAGAATTTTGGGGATAAAGATGGGCGAGAAGATTTAAAAATACTAAATTAGATAAGGCCATCTGGGGCAGGAGTTTTTGTTGCATTTTAATTTTTTGATAGCCCCTCTCAATTCTGGGGGGGATATAGGTGGGTTAGGGAATCAAGTTTGATCTTTGGTCAAGGAGGGGAGTTGATATTTAAATTTTAAAAATTTGTCAATATCTTCCTTTTGCACTGCTGGAATGTTCTTGTCTGAATTTAAGATTGTATAGTGATCTATAGTATGTTGCAAATGTGTTAGAAAATTTGTAGTGGATCGTATATTTTTGTGTTATTGGGGATGTAATGTACGGTATTTCTGGATCTGGCTTGGATTGTTTTGACCCCTTTTGGCTAGGAGTCTGCCCGGGTCTTTTCACCTTGTAAATAGAAATTCCAACGCAATCTATTTAGATGATTCTCATATTGTTGTAGATGCAATGTGCTCAAATTGCCTTCGGAGAGAGGCAAGTTCTTCCCTCATGTTTTGTGAAGGATTTAATTTAAATTGGGAGTCTAAGTGTTTAATTTTGTCTAAAAGTTCAGTGAGCGCTTTCTCTGTTACGCTTTTTTAGTTGATATTTTCATAATATTCCTTTTCGGTTTATGTGCGCACCAAAAGGTTTCTTCTGAAGGTGTCGAAGGAGTATTTATGTCAAAGTATTCTTTTAAGGGAATTATTAATTTCTGAGGTTATTTTCATGGATTTAAGTAAAAAGTTGTTCAGGCGCCATGGGGTATGAAAAAAGGGGGGGGAAAAATCTTTGTAGGTAAGATAGGTTGGGCCCTGATCTGACCATGTGATATGTCCATTTGTGAGTTAATGACAAGTAACAGTGCTTGTCTATTTAGAAGGAAAAATCATTCTCGAGTGAGTGTTCCTTGCTGCAGGTATGTGTGAAATCTATTTCTTCTGGGGGGGAATACCGCCAAGGATCATGTAAAATTTTCCTCCAATATTACATTTTTTAAGTTCTGGGGCGTGTTTAGAAGCAACCTTTGGATCTATCTTGTGTTCATCTATTCCATATTAAAAATCTCCACAAATCACCAGGTTACCTTTAAGTAGCTTTTTGGTTTTGGGGAGAACTCTGGAAACAAAGGATGCCTGATGCTGTTCGGAGCATATACAGGTACTAGTGTATATAAACAGAATTCAAAAGTGCATTGTGAATTAATATCGCCCTTTGGGGTCGAAAACAGAATTTTATATGGGAAAAAGGAACAGAAATCTCTGATAAAAATTGAGACTCCGCTTTCTTTAGATCCAGCGCAGAGTGGAACGCATGAGGAAATTTTTATGTTTAAGTCTAAAGGTATCTTTAATTATGTAAAGGGGTTTTTCCTCAAGCATAACTACATCTGCACGGGATGTGAGTACATCTTTCCATAAAAATTTATTCTTGAACGGGGAATTGAGACCCATTTACATTAGTGCATAAAACTTAATACCCATACTGGAGAAGTAAAAGAAAGATAGATCCCATATGTATTGTTAACATTTACCTTTATAAAAGTATGTAAGCGGTAAGGGAAAGTTAAGACATGGCAATAATAAACATATTAAAAGGAATTAGCTCTAACATAGAGCCAACATTGAACGTTGAACTTTAAAATAGAGAATGCAGTAGAAAAGTATTTCCGTCAAACGGAAATAACAGTGGGGCAAGTCAATTGCCTATCTCAAGAAAAAATCATTGAAAGGAGCTCTGGAGTGACGCTCCATTGCACAGAAGGAACCGCAAAGCAAGCTTAAGGATACTAATGAAAATTTCAATCCTCATCCTGCATCTTGATCTGCTGGTTTATACTGACCACAGAGGTGTGACGGGTTTCATTTGTTTATTTCTCAGGAATAGCGTCTGCGAATAAAGGTTCCAATTTTTTCAGGGTAAGGCTGGCCTTTTTGGAGTGTGGCATATAAATTTGGGTTGCCATCCCTGACAATTAAATTTAAATTTAACTGGGAATCCCCCATCGATATTGAATATCCTTATCTCGTAGGATTCTTTTGTATGGCTGGAACTCTTTCCTTTTAAGCATGGTTGCAGAGGAAAAAATCCGGGAAGATGGAAATTGCTTGGAAACGGTCTGGGAGCGAGTCCATCTTTCTTAAAGTCCTTAGATATTCCTCCTTAATGTTGTAGAAAATGTATTCGGGCTATATGTTTTCAGGAACTTGTTGAGGTAGGTTTTTGGGTTTAGGGGTCCTGGGATCCTATCGATCATTAGGTCTAGAAATTGAAGATGTTGGCAAAACGGAGAAACATCCTACTGTTGGTATGCGTTTAATGGTCAGGCAAGATAGATTCAGGATGCCACGGATTCTAACGTTATTACGCCTGGATCGGTCCTCTAGGTCAAAAACTTTGAGGCCAGATGTTGAACTTCCTCTTCTAATGCATTATTAGCATCAATTAGGGAATTGTGGGAATTTGCAAAGTCTGACATCTTGTTTCAATATGTTCAGTGCGGAACGCTAGTGATTGAAAGTCTTGTTTGAGCTCCCCCCATCATCTGTTTAATATCAGATTGCAAAGTTGAACGGAAAGATGAGAACAGTTGCTGGAGCAAGGATACAGTCAGAGGCTGGGAATCAGGCAGATCATGCTGTTCAAATCTACTGACCTGCTTTGGAAGAAGGAGTCGGGGAAAATGGGGGAAAAATTGTAGGGCCCTTCTAGTTGAGGATCTGGGATTGCGAGGAGGAGAAGAATTCCGGAAGTTTTGGGTTTTTTTATTCCTTTTGGTTCTTCTTAGAAGTACCTCCCATGTTTTGGGGAAGAGCAGAAATTGTGTTGCAGAGGACCTTAGGAAAACTGTAGAAGTTTCCATGTGGGGGAGGTGCCTATAGATATGTTTTTTGTATTTTTTTAAAATAACTTCACCCCGCTGGATTTGCAGATTATAGAACCAGAACCTCTGGAAAGAGTATTTAAAAGCCCAGGTAAAAAAAATAGAAGTCTGTTGGGGTCCCTGGATTGGATCATTTATAAAGCTTAACACAAGAGTTTTTGCCATGAGCTGTGAATAATTCTGTTAGGATAGTTGTGAACAGGCAAGTTATATGCAGTGTGGAGCCTTCTTTCTATGAGGAAGGGGGTTGTAAAATGGTGTCTCCTGCTGTCTTCAGGGAGATAGAAGGCTAAAGGAGCCACAGGTTATATAAAGCCTGGGAGCAATATGTAGCTTCATAGGTGTGACAAATAATAGTTTGGGGCAGGTATTTCCAGTGGATGGGTATAAGCAGGGAAAGAGTTTGTAGCTCTGTTTAGATTTCCACTGACCTTATCTTCCACTTGCTCCTTGCTGGCAGAAAATCCCCTGCTGTGCTAAAAATCCCTTGTGGTCCTGGGACTGGCTCTGTAATTCCCTTCTCCAAGATGAGAGATGATCTGGCAGATGGGAAGTTTCCTGTCTGATCACTGTGCTGTCAGCATGGGTGAGTATTCCTCAGAAGGAACCTGGATGAGGAGGATGTGTGCAGCAACCAGGGCGCAAAGTGAATGTTAGCAATGGGTGCTGTTAGCTGGACTGAGGGGCTCCTCTTTCCACAGGGCTAAGTCCAGTTCTAAAAATACACACAGGGGGCAAAAGAGCTTAAAACGACCCTCACAGTGAGCTGGAAACAGGAGTGCCAGTGATGTGCTTGCCTGCAGGTTCAAAGGCTTAGTTGAGCTGAGTTTAAGGAGCATCACAACAGAGCTCACAGGAGAAGCAACTGCTCACATCCCTGGCCTGGCCACGCCCCCGAATCTTATCCGTCTTATCAACCTCAAGACACCTCCTATCGTCCTCAGCCATAGGACTCCGGCAAAACTATGTCTACCGTTTTACTCAATGCTTCAGAGAACACCACTGTTAGTCATTCTGAACCCGTGTTGACCGTCAATCTTCAAATTAATGGCCACCAACTTTCCCTTACCTTTAGATACAGGTGCAGCCAGATCGGTTTGAAAACTTCTGACATTCCACCAGACGTCATACTTTCTCCCGATTACATTTCATGCATTGAAGTGGATGGACGACCAACACAGACTTGATTAACCTACCCTGTGCCAATTGGACATCATGGACTCCTGTCTGAACCACTTATCTCTTCTACTTACCCAACTAATCTGCTTGAAGCTGATCTTCTGAAAACGATGAATGCTACTATCAGATATAATTCTTCTGGAATGTATTTGGACTACAATACTCCAGTTTCACATAAAGCTCTGGAAGCTGTTCCTGTGCTTCACGTGTTTTATCCACATCAAGCAATACCTCCTGAACTTTTGACACAAGTACCTCCTGAAGTTTGGTCTAAAGGTCCTGATGATGTCGGCATCCTTCCAGTCTCACCTGTACATGTCTTCTTGAAAGAGGGTGATATCCCGCCTCGCTTGCCTCAATATCCCTTTAAGCATGATCAAGAACAATCTCTGGAGTTACAAATCAGAACATTCCTGGATAATGAGGTGCTCATCCATTGCATTTCTCCTGCAAATACACCTCGGTTCCCTGTTCACAAGAAAAGTTATCCCTGGTGAACCTCCAAAATACCATTTGGTTCAGGACTCAGGAGCAGTCATTGCTGTCACGGATTATGAGAACCCTGTGGTCCCCAAAGCTCATGTTCTTCTCAGCCAAGTACCTTCTTCAGCTGCAAACTTCACAGTCTATGGTTTCTGCAATGTCTTCTTCAGTGTCCCACTACACAAGGACTATCAATACCCTTCTGCTTTCACTTATCATGCCCACCTGGACGAGGATGCTTCAAAGAGGCACAGAACTCACCCAACCAGTTGACTCAAGCCTTGCAGGACATGTATAATATTCTCTTGTGTGCACCCGATTTTCAAACTTGTCAATCAAGCTCTTTGAGTCTTCTTCAACATTTGGCATCAATCAACTGCAAAGTCTCACAGTCCAAGCTCCAATGGTGTTCTAAGAAAGTTGTATTCCTCGGACATTGCATATCACAGGGGACCAAACACCTTACCGATGATCAGGAAAAAGCTGTGATGCTCATTTCTTCACCGAACAATCTAAAACAACTTCAAGGATTTCTAGGCCTCGTCATTTACTGTCGTCAATGGATACCCGATGCCTCCAGTCTTATGCAAGTTTTACACTATTCTTTCAAGGACATTAGTTACACCAATGAACTCTCACTTGAGGCACAAGAGTGTTTTCAAAGCCTGAAAAAACTTATCCTACAAGCTCCGGCTCTGGGAATCTCGGACTACTCACAGCCTTTCAACTTCTTCCTATTTTGAAGACTATGGCCAAGCTTCAGAAGTCCTGACACAAAAACATGGAGAGCGTATGAGACCTCTTGGATACTATTCTTGCAAGTTAGACCCTGTTGCACGGATTGCCCCTACTTGCCTCAGGGCTATCATTGCTGCACAAGATCTTCTTGAAAAAACTGAAGACATCATTTTAGGCCATCTGGTCAATGTTTTGGCTCATCTACAAGGGATCCTGAAACAGTCGCAGCAACCTCATCTCAGTAAACAGCGCCATCTCCATATACAATGCCCATTACTGATGCCTGAAAATGTCACTTTGAAGAGATGTACTACTCTCAACCCAGCCACTCTGCTTCCTCTCTCAAGGGGGGAAGATGAAGAGGAAGATGAAGATCAGTCTACCACAGATGAAGACCAGACTGCCGCGGATGAACCTCTTCATGACTGTCTTGAACAAATGGAGGCTGAAACCTCCCATCTTCCTACTGTCTCTACATCCAAGTTGGAGAACCCAGACTATGTCTTCTTCACAGATGGATCCAGATATGCGGACGATCAAGGACGATTCCATACAGGATTTGCTGTGGTTACCTTGCAAGAAACCGTGAAGGCTGCATCTTTACCTTCGAGAATGCCAGCCCAAGAAGGCTGTAACAGAAGCTTGTAAGCTCGCCAAAGAGAAGACCATGAACATATACACTGACTCAGCCTATGACTTTGGCCTGAAGTGGGCCCTGCGAGGTTTCCAGACAGCTAGTGGAACGCCCATCAAGAATCAAGAAGCCATTCAGACTCTGGTGCATGCTCTCCAATTGCCAGCTCAAGTGGCCGTTTTGAAGACTAAAAGCCCATGGAAGAATAGAGACAGTGGAAGTAGAAGGCACCTACAGAGCAGACTTGGCTGCAAAGGCCACAGCTCTCTTCCCAGAGATTCGAGAGGAAGCAGGAGTGGCTGTGTATGTGCTGACGAAAGCAGAGAAGAAATAAAGAGAATGTGAGAAGAAAGAAAGAGAATGTGAGAAGAAAGAAGGAGAAGGTGAGAAGAATGAAAGAGAATGTGTAAAGATAGAAGGAGAATGTGAGAAAGAAAATGAGAATGTAAGAAGAAAGAAGGAGAATGTGATAAGAAAGAAGGAGAAGGTGAGAAGGAAAGAAGAAGATGAGAAGAAGAAAGAAGGAAAGAAGAAGGTGAGAAGAAGAAAGAAGGAAAGAAGGTGAGAAGAAAGAAGAAGGAAAGAATAGAGAGGAACAAGAAGAGAAGAACCAAGGACAAGATGCATTGAATCCAGGTGTTAACCTGTTGAGACAATCTCAAACAACCTGAACAAGCCCGAAGGAAAGGAAAGTGGGGAGGAATTGGGAGCAGAGATACACCAAGATGGATTCTGGAGGAAAAAGACAATAGACTTTGTTTACCAATGGCATTATATCCAGCTGTAGTACAATGGGCTCATGATACTACCCACAGAGGAACTAACCAGATGATTTCTTCAATCAACAAGATATACCTAGCACCCAGAATCTTCATTTCCCACGGCAAGTAGCCATGCTAGAAGTTGTGAAATATGCAATACTTGTAACCCAGGAGGACTGATGCCAACACCAAGGAAGTATTTGGCTAAACACTATATCCTCTCCAGCGGATCCAGACTGAACACATTGAATTACCCAAGAGTGGAAAGTACAAGTAGTGGTGGTGGATATGTTCTCAGGATGGCCTGAAGTCTACCCATTTACCAACATGACTGCCAGAATCACTGTGAAGAAACTATTGACTGAGTTGATATGCAGATTTGGGGATCCCTGAGGTTATTGAATCTGATCAAGGACCTGCCTTCACTGCAGAAGTAACCAGAGACATTTGGAAACTAGTAGGAGCTGACCTCGGCCTGCACACTCCCTACCATCCCGAATTCAGCAGGAAAGTGGAAAGAATGAACGACACTCTGAAGAACAAAATTCTGAAAGCTAACAAAGAAACATCTCTTCCCTGGCCCGAGATCCTACCCATTACATTCTATTCTGTCAGAAATACCCCTAGGTAGCCCCACTGGTCACACTGCTCAGGAGATAGTATTCTCAGGCCCACCCAGATTAAGGAGGTTTCACACACAGCAGTTGAGTGCAGGGAATGATAGCCTTGTAAAATATGTTATAAATCTGTGTAATGAATTGAAACTAATGCATGCCATAGTGTTCTCCTCCATTCCAGATCCAGACTCTGATCAAAGCTACATCCTGGTGACTTTGTGTGGGTGCAGAAACACGTCAGAGATTCTCTGGAGCCCAGATTTGACCATACCAAGTACTCCTGATGTCCCCAACCTCAATGAAACTTGAAGGAAGACCCACCTGGGTGTATGCTTCACACTGCAAGAAAGTGACTACGACCAATAAGTCATCATGAACTTTTCCCTTATCCTTTCATATGTTGTCTAGTCTGGATGTGTGAAAAAAAATGCAAGAGGGACAACCAAGGGGGGTGCCTGATGAATTCAAAGCTAGGGACCAGGTCAAAGGGTTTGAATCACTTACGCCCCAGATAACAATCAACAAGAGTATGAACTGGGTAAAATACATCTATTATAATCAACAGAGGTTTGATAATTACACCCGAGATGCCTTACAAGGTATAGCTGAACAATTAAGCGCCACCTCCATCATGACTCTCCAGAATCATTGAGGGTTATGAGATTGTAAACAATCCATTGATGCCTCTGCCGGGGACTACTCTGAGGTGGCACCTGGAAGACGTGGTCAACTTTCATCCTTACCATCAAAGGCTCTGGGAGGAGGCCGGCGTTGCTTGGTTACGCCCCTTGGAGCAAGCCTGACAGTGGTTCAGTGGGTTCAACACCCTGTTCACCCTGCTGTCTAAGGAGAGTGACCTTTACCCATTCTTGTTCAGTTTAGGGAAGAGCATCAATCACCATTCCCGCCCTAGGGGGGAGCGTTAGAACAGATTTTGATATTTTTAGGGGGGACTGTCAAGTTGGTAATTTAAAGGAAAAAACATCAAAAGTCTGTTTCATCATTATATTCTTATTAAGCTCATCAGATAGTTTGTTAAACTGCTTTTACTGCTATACATCCTTATCGAACTATCAGATATCTCTCACACAGCTTTCCTTGAGACAGATGCATTGCCTGTTAGAAGCAAGAAAGTCAAGGACTTCCTCCTCCCCCCAGATAATACAGAGGAGAGCTTCGGAATGTATCATATCAGCTAATGCTTCATACGTACATGCAAATTATAACTTGAATCTTAGCGACCACCAATTAACCAATCATGTGGTGATAGAATAGTCATGTGATTAAAAAGTTCTATTGGAATGTAATTTACTGTGATTAAACTTCAGATTACATGTCCGAAACGGAAGGTGTTCTCGAGCTCTAGCTGCCGGCAGCAATAATAATAATATAATTCGGAGGAGGTATTTAATTGGATAAGGAGTGGAACAAAGATAGATTCCACACCTGATTTAAGCAACCTGACACTGATGTTGTTGCCACCTCCACACTTTGCCATTGTGCCCCGCTGTGCCCTACTGATATTGCTGCCACCTCCACACTCTGTCACTGTGCCCCTCTGTGCCCTACTGATGTTGCTGCCACCTCCGCACTGTGTGATTGTGCCCCGCTGTGCCCTACTGATATTGCTGCCACCTCCACACTCTGTCATTGTGCCCCTCTGTGGCCTACTTATGCTACTGTCAACTGTCTCACACGAACACACTGTGGTTTCCTTATGCTGTTTCCACCCTCTACTACTCTATGACGTTGCCACTATGTTTGGTTTTCCCCTTCTTTTAATCTGTCAGAAGGAATGAAAAGGATCAGGATTGTCTGATGATTAGGTAGCCAAAAGCAGGAGTGGATATAGAACACAGAAGACATGCAAATATCCCATTTACTGGTCATCTCTGTTTTGGATCAACTCCTGTTTGTCTTGTTTTGGCTTTAACAAAATGATGGACTATTGACCGATTGAAAGCGGACACTAACGGATGAAAGGAAGGGCAAAATAATCAGTGACATGAATGCAAAATTACTGCCCAAACCCTCTCTACTCTTTTGGGGGGGCTCTACATGTATCAGCATTCAGCAGAACAGATTCTGTCATAATCTGTGGAATCATCTGATGATGGTGTAAAAGGAGTGCGCTCTTTGACGTTATTGTAGGATCTTGGCCCCTTAGCTTGGTTCTTTCCAGCTGGCACTGCCATTACCTTGTCAGGCTGCGTTCCCACTTTAGTTATCTGGTCAGTTTTTCCCCTGTAACTGCCCAGAGAAGTGAAGTGTGAAGCGATTCTAGTACCGGCGTCTGTCATCTGCGTGTCATACTAAAACACAGCATTGTATCAAGACCAAACCATGCTCACTATACATATTTAAACATGGCACAATGTTCTACAACACCCTACGGCTCTCTGCAGCCAAGAAATAGCTGTTTTTTAATGCAGTTCGCTGCAAATAAATTTAGGTCGAAACTTTTTTTGCAGAAAATTCGGCAAATCTGGCGAACCAAATTTTTGAGAAATTTGCCCATATCTACCCATGATACAAAATGGGAAGAGAATAAATACTTCCCTTTTGGAAATAGTGACGAGTGTGCTGCATTTGGAAATGGGACTTTTAGCAATCAGGGCCCTCCAGATAACGGTAATGACTTTGAATGTGGGTTTTGGAACACAGTTGGAGGATTTGGAGATAGTAAAAAGGAAAAGGAGATGAGATGTGTGTATAGTAGAACTGCTCCTTTGTACATGATAGCAATAGATCTGTTGCATGGGTCCATACATCTTAAAGAGTTACCAGAAGCCAGTGGAAACATTGCATAAAAGTGGATTCTTCTTGGTGTAGAAGCAACATACACTATAATCAGGCTGTCACCATCTAACTTCTTAGTACCCCATAAGGATGAAGATATAAACAAGATACCCAGGCATACATTGTATAGAATGGCAGACTTAAATAAAACTGCAGAAATGAGTTATGATTAGTTGAGAAAGCAAAAAGTGAAGGAGGACTCATGGTAGGGAGAAACTTTTCATTCTTAAACCCAGTAAATTGGTTCAGAGGCCTAGGTGAATGGCTGATAAGGATATTACAGATGATTATGCAAGGTGTACTGCTCATAATAATAGTATATGTGAATTAAATGTTTAGTGCTTGCCATAGGTAGATGTTACAGAAAACCAAAGAAGTAAATAGTTGTATCTTGCTGTGACTTGGGAGAATGCAATATTTTCTCCTCAGAGTATGGGCAACATCAGTATGTGTGATGAGTAGAGATGGGCGAATTTCTCAAAAATTCGATTTGCCGAGTTCGCAGAATTTTCCGATAAAATTAGTTTCAACCTGAATATATTCGCAATGAATCGCGTTAAAAAAACAGCTATTTCCTGGCTGCAGAGAGCCTGTAGGGTGCTGTAGAACATCGTGCCATGCTCAAATATGAAGAGGGAGCATGGTTTGGTCTTCATACAATGCTGTGTTTTAGTATGACACAACATAACACCCGCTGCTATTAGAATCGCTTCACTCTTCAATTCCCGGGGGCACTTACAGGGGCAAACTGACCAAATAACTGAAGCGGGAACCCCAGCCTTTTTTAAAGTCATGTCAGCGCCACTGGAAAAAAACAAGTGAGGGCTAAGATCCTACAATAGCATCAAAGAACACTAGTAGGTTTCCTGGACTCGCCACAGTCGCAGCACAGTAAGGGGACATCACAGCAAAAGGTCATCCATGAGGCCAGAGCTTTAAACGTTTACAGAATATGACAGAACCTGTTCTTTAAACGCTGATTTCATGTAGAGCCCCCCGAATGAGTGGAGAGGTGTCGGCAGTAATTTTGCGTTGACATATCGATCATTTTGCCTTCCTTTCATCCGTCAGTATCTGCTTTCATCGGTTAATAAAACCATCAGCATTGCTAAAACCAAAAACAAACAGGGTTGATCCCAAAAAGAGTTTACCCGAAAAAAGGATAATTTTCTTTTCTTCTGTTTCTGTATCCCAAATCCCGCTTTTGGCTAGACAATCCCCGATTTCTTTCATTCCCCTTTTTGGGAAAATTTAAAAGAAGGGGAAAAAAACCCAAAAAAGTGGCAATGTCATAGAGTGGGGAGGGTGGAAAACAGCATTAGGAAACCCAGGCTGTTCCAGTCAGACGCGGGCATTGGCAGCAGCATTATAATCCCCCAGATTGGTTAAAAAAACACACAGTATGGGGGTGGGAGCAAAACAGGAGCCCACAAAAGGGGACAAAGACCCCAGGGTTTGGGGGGACGGCAGCAACAGCAGCAGCATGGGGAAAAGGGGCCCCCCGCCCCCCGAAAAAAAAAAAAAAAAAAAAAAAAAAAAAGGCCCCAAAAAAAAAAAAACTAAAAAAAAAAAAAAAAAAAAAAAAAAAAAATTTGGAAAAGGGGTGGCAGCAACATGATTAGGCCACAGAGTGGGGATAAAAGACAGAGTGTGGAGGGGGGATGGCAAACAGCAGCATAAGGGCAGGGGAGGGCCACAATGACAAATTTTGGGAAAAGGGGGAGCAACATAGTTTTGGGCACAGAGTGGGAACCAAAGGGCAGGTTGGAGGTGGGGGGCCAAAAAACGTCCTGGTAAAGATGGTGGGGGCAGATAGAGCAACTGGCAGCAGATGTGTGGCATCATGGGTTTGGGAGCACAGAATAGTACTAGGGGAGGTAGCCAAAGAATCCCAAATATTTCTCAAAGTTTTTTTGGGGGGTCAGGCCCGAAGTTTAAACTGATGCCAAGGCCCCCTTTGTGTGGAAAAATTGGGCCCCCCAACCCCGATTCATTCCCTTGGGCAAAGGTCATTTTCTCCAAAAATTTTTAATTAGAAAAAATTTAAAAGGCCGCAACACCAAAAAAATGGGATTCGGGGTTTGGGTGCAGAAAATGGAAAAAAGGCCCAAGCCCTAGTTTCAATTTGAAAATTCCCTCACCGGGGCCCCTTTATTAGGGGACACCATGCTAGTAAGGGTTTGGGGCCCCCTTTTGCCTTTAGAAACTCCTCAAAATTTTTTGGCAAAGATTTTCCCCAAGGGGTTCAAAAGTGCTCAATTGGTACCAAGGGGCCCAAAAAGTGCCAAGAAAATATTTCCCCCCACCATGACACCCCAAACCGCCGAAAACCCTTTTTAAAACAAGGCAGGAAGGGGGTCCATGCTTTCATTTTTTGCGTCAAATTCTTTACCCTTTTTAAACCCAAGTCGGGAGAAAAAAATCGAGGGCTCATCAACCAGGGAACTTTTTCCAATTTTTTTTGTCCCAAATTTTGATGAGTTGGGCAAATTGGGGGCCTCATTTCCGGGGGGGTTAGCGGGAAAGGTGGACCCCGGGGTTTGGGCTTCTGCTGCTTTTACCCATTGCTTCAAATTGCCCTACTGTGCGTTTAGAGATTCTCCCCTGCTACCTTGGTCAGGGGGGGTCCCCCAGCCCCTCGGGGTTCCCCCTTACCTTCCCCGCCTCCCGAGTCCCCCCGTCCCCTGGGGCCCCGGGGGCGTGGCGGGGCCCGCGCCCGGGTCCAGGGATTTAAAGGGCCATTCGCCCAAATTTTTGGTTTTAAAGGGGGAGGGGACCCCCATTTAACCCCCTTTCCTTTGGGGCCAAAAAACCTTTTCCCGGGTCTTTAGTGCCCTTCAGCCTTTTAAAAAAGCTTCTTTTGCCCCTTGCCTGAAATTCCTGTACCGAAACCCTTTTTCCTCGAATCCGCCCCGAACCGTTCCGCCCCGTTCCGACCTCCGCCCTGTCCCCCCCCCTTCGCCTCGTCTCACGAATTTTTTTTAACCCCCAGTGGGCCCTTGGGGTGCCACCAAGCAAGTACGCCCTGGGGCGACCCGGGTTTTTTTCCCCCCCGCAGCAAGTCCATCCCGCCCTTTTCGGCGGGCCCCTTTGGGGAAAAACCGGGTTTTTACTTAGAATTTCCCCCCCCTGGTTTCGGGGTTACACCATCGCTTGCAGTGGTCCAGGGGGTTTCCCCTACCAATTTTGTTACAGTAAGATCCGGGGCCCTGGATCCCGCCAAGGTTTTCCTTTGCCCGGTGAACCGGCCCCCACACGAAAAGAGGGGCCCCCATTACAACAAAATAGCGCAACAACCCCCGCAAACTTTAAACAGTTGTCCCCCAGCCGGGAGCACTCCTGGAAACCAACCCGCCGCCCAAAAACCCCCTCCGGGGGCGACGCCTCCCCCACACCTGGGACTTCTCGGCTGCCCTTTCCATACCCGACAAGTTTTTTAAGGGGGCTCCCCAAAAAGTGGGGGATTTTT